>QXTE01000452.1:349613-456017 GCA_003942145.1 Platysternon megacephalum
ACTGGGGTCTGTCAGCATGACATGTGCATGATGCGCCTACATTTTATATAGTTTTTATGAATGCATTTATATTTAAAATGATAAAAAGGAGCCTATCCAAGGATGTAGGCACCCTAACACATTGATTACATGACAGTGAGATCCTAGTAGCACTGAAATAATCAGTCTGTCAGGAGTCCAGACAGACTGCTACAGACATTCATTTCCACCCCTTTACCATTCTGGGAAGGGCTCCCTCAGCCCTCTCCCCAAACCCTCTCAAACAGGTAGCAGCATTCCCAGAAGGTCACCAAATGCAGGCTATTTTGGACCAAGAGGGGGAGCAAGTGCTGCGTACCAGAGCCCACACAGAGAATGCCCTGCCAACCATCCTCTCTGGTGAGGGGGATCCAGATCCGATGCCCTTGATGACTGCAGCTATGGCAGTATGATCTAGATGAGAGAGTGGTCCTCCAGGCAGGCTGGTTGCAAGCCATTTAGAGTATGTTCACACTACAGCTGGGAGCTGGATAGACAGACACGTGCAAGCTCTGCTTAAGGTAGTATGCTAAAAATAGCAGTGTGGAGGTTGTGGGTTGGGCTAGCCACCCGAGCTCAGACCCAGAAGGTTGGGCAGGCTGGTACTTGGGTGGGTAGCTCATGGTGCCATTTATGCTGCAATGTTCCTGCTGCTGTTTTTGGTGTGCTAGCGCAAGTGGAGCTAGAATGAGTTTGTCCATGTGGGCTGTGAGGCATGGGCCCAGCTGCAGTGTAGACATGCCCTCAAGGCTTTATAGGTTATAACCGGCACCTTAAACTCCACCTGGAGACTAACAGCCAGCCAGAGCAGATCCTGATCACCAGTGTCATAGCCTTCGAACACAATGCTTTGCCAAACATGCATGTTTATGCATTTCTACAGCAGTGTCAGTCTCCGAATAGCTTTCTGGTGCAGCCCCCGGTACAGCACATTCCAATGGTCTAATCCTGAAATAACGAAAGCATGGATAACAGTGGGAAGGCCTGCATCCAAAAGGAAATGTAATAACTTCCTAGCCAGACACATGGCAGGTGCAGCTCCTTTTTTGGAGCATGCACTCTGAAAGCTTCCTGGAAATGTTACCTTGAGCTAGCTGGACTGAATGAGAAGCCATGTAACGTTCTTTACTATCCAGTACACTGGACTCAAATTCCCTGCCTAAAACTATCATTGGTGCTCCACCGTGAATCAGAATATTCCCTCCAGTTGTCTGGCTTGGGACTACCCAGTGCTGGTTTTGCCCAGCTGTATGGAGTTCAGTACAGACTCTTACAAAATGCTGTGGGTCTATTGGAGATTGGTACAGATGCCATAATGGAGGAAGTGGGGGGACAAAGGAAATAAAAGAGGAGCTAAATGCATAGGGCCAGGTCCATCCCTGGTGCAACTCCAATTCAATCCATGTGGCCTATGCTTTGCAAGTCTATTCACAGCAGAAGAAAAACTGTGGAGAACAGAATTAGGGCAGATGGCATTAGAAATCCAGAGGAACTACCCCATCACTGCACCATGACACAGATGGATTCCAGAGGCACCACAAGCAGATGGGATTCACCCAAGGGAATTACAGGAGTGAAGGGGTGGAACTTTCAGAATCAAGCTCGAAGATATTGAAGTTGTCATAGAGCAAAGGCAGAGAACAAAGAGCATTTAGGGAGGCTGATGTAAAGCTAGCTTTAAAAAAAGAGCAGCAGGTGTGATGCTGGTAACTGCAGATTAGTTGATTTGACCTCTGTTCCAAGTAATATAGTTAAATCAATCATTAGGGATAACATGGTAGAGTGGTTTAGCTGGAAATGAGTTGCCAGGCAGACATCAGCGTTGGTTTGTAGAAGGCTAAATCTCGTCAGCTAAATCTGATCGACTTTTGTGAAAGGCTGATGAAATAGGTAAAGGAAAAGCAGGCATCATTTGTCTGGATTTCTGTAAAGTGTTTGATAAAATGTCACATAGAAATCTTGTAGATAAAGCTAAGAAGACAGGCATTGATCATCTGGATTACAAATTGGCCATTGGGAAGGCCGCAGAGGGCAGTTGCATACGGAAGGAAAGGAGTGGGGTCTTGCATTGCTGGGGGTTGGGACCCATTCCAATTTGTACATAAGGCATTTGGAAGGCAGGACAAGCTGTAGATGGTACAAACTACCAAGGATGTCAGGGATCGTCAAGGGGACGTGAACAGAGCAGGGAAATAGGACAAAGCCCGGCATACTGGAGAGCAGCAGCCTTGAAGTTACATTTTGGTGGGGTGATAGTGAGTGACGAATTATATGGCACTGGGGAGCCAGCTGGTTGTCTCCAGGCATTTGAAAGTTTGGGTTTTTACTAGGTGTGGCATTTCTGTAAAGGAAGCACTGGACTGTTTGAGAGTGTTAGCCGGACTCCCTTCAATACACTTTCAACCTTCACTCTTAAGCAAATATTTTCTTGGGGAGTGTCAGGTGATATGTTAACTTTCTCCCATGTCCACCCCCTCCCTTTCCTACATATTTCTCTCCTGTGTCTGCTTTTCCATCATTGCAGGCCAAAACAAGAATCACAGCAGGAAATGAATGCAATACCGGGAGATTCCCAGCAAACTGGGCCATGTGGCTCCACCATCCTCCTTCACCTTTCCTCCTTGCCAGGTCCAGTCTATGTTCAGAGGCTGTCTGTCCACTCAGCCTCTGGAACTCACCCTATCTCCCCACCATTCAGATAGTTGGTGGTGTTACCCAGGGTTTTCAGAAACCCAAAGCAGTGGTAACTTAACTGTTTTTCTCCAGGCAGTGTGAGGAATAAATCAATGGGGGCACAGCTCATCCATCTAATAAATGACTGGCACAAGCAAAGTCTGAAATGATTCTGAGGGATCAGCGGCCAGGCTTCGGGAGAGGGCCTCCTTCCGTCTGACTGCTGGGGAACATAGGTGTCAAATCCTTGTCCAGAGGAAAGCTTCCTGGAACTACTTCAAAACACACTTTCTAACTAAACATTTTATAATTTTTCTCCAAACAAAGCACATGATTCATAATAGCCTCTAATAGGCTAACAATTTCCCTAGCAACTGCCAATAACAATTCATTAGTCTCCTTATCAGCAAAGCATTTCTAATCATAACAACAATAAAACTTACATATTAGAGGCACCTAAAACCAAGGTCATTGTCCAAGCAATTCTTCTCCAGTATTTTCATGGAACTTTCACTTCTTGTCCCAACCTCCCATTCTGATAACAAAACTGCAAACATGCAGTTATTTGGCCTTGCCTCTTAGGCCTAAGATTTTCCAAGCTACGTGATGTGTGGTTTTCAGCTGGCANTCATCGTAAAAGCGGCATGTCTGCGGCTCTGCCCCGGACCGTCCGTTGGCCTCCTTCGTCTTCTGATAGGCCTGTCGGAGCTCCTTCACCTTTATACGGCACTGAATGGAGTCCCGATTGTGGCCTCTCTCCATCATCCCCTTGGAGATCTTGTCAAAGATCTTTGCATTCCGTCTCTTGGAACGCAGTTCTGCGAGCACTGAATCCTCTCCCCATATGGCGATCAGATCCAGTATCTCGCGTGTGGTCCATGCTGGTGCTCGTTTGCGGTTGTCGGCCTGCATCGCTACCTGTGCTGCTCAGCTC
Organism: Platysternon megacephalum; assembly: GCA_003942145.1. Taxonomy (NCBI): domain Eukaryota; kingdom Metazoa; phylum Chordata; order Testudines; family Platysternidae; genus Platysternon; species Platysternon megacephalum. The sequence goes on from QXTE01000452.1 coordinate 353,239, forward strand.
TGTGTGGTCACCTGTGCTCACCAGGCTGGGCAGACAGGAAATGAAATTCAAAAGTTCGCGGGGCTTTTCCTGTCCAACTGCCCAGAGCATCCGAGTTTCGATTGCTGTCCAGAGCGGTCACAATGGTGCACTGTGGGATACCTCCCGGAGGCCAATACCTTCGAATTCCGTCCACACTAACCCTACTTCGAACCAGCAAGTTCGAATTTAGCGCTACTCCCCTCGTCGGAGAGGAGTACAGAAACCGATTTTAAGAGCCCTTTAAGTCGAATTAAATGGCCTCGTTGTGTGGACGGGTACAAGGTTAATTCGGTATAACGCTGCTAAATTCGAACTAACATCGTAGTGTAGACCAGGCCTAAGGAATGTCAAATTCTGGAGTAACAGCTTACCATCTGTTTCTAGAGCAAGGAGGGAATCTGGTTTAATGGGGCTACAAGCCAGGACCCCTGCGTTCCATTGACTCCCTGTGTGACCCTGGGGAAGTCACAATCATATTTTAAAGGAATTGTTCTTTTTCGATCCAACTGCTAGTCAAAGTTTGGGGCCCTGGGAATATTCCAGCTGGGAGCATAAATTGATGGAGTCTGGTATGCTATTTGATGCAGTGTTGCTTATTTACAAGGAATGTACAAAGTTATGTGTCTCTGAACTCAGAAGCCACTGAATAAAAGGAGCAGTTTGTTAGCTTACAGCCCTCAAGTCTCTTTAGCAAATATGAGACCCAAAAGTTCTCTCTTGATTTCTCCAGGCTTTCTTACCTCTCTCTCTCTGCTCTTGTCCTCAGTTTTTGTGTAAGCTCTCTTCCCTCACACACACACACACACACACACTCCTACCCAAAACAATGCTCAATCAAAAGCTTCTGGGCGAGTTCATACAGCTCTGTTGTCTTTGGGGGTGGCTTATGCTTACAGTTAGGTGTGAATTCACCCTTCAATTAACATATCAACCTCAATGGGGTTTTAACTCAACCCATAACAAGGTTTAGCCCAGCTCATAACAACATTTAGGTGTCTAACTTCCTGAATGGGATGTAGATGCCTAAGTATCTTTACAAATCTGGTCCTTAGTTTTTCTGTGCCTCAAGAGCCCCAGCAAAGGGGGGTTGTGAGGATAAATCCAGGAAAGATTGTGAGGTGCTCAGATACTTTGGTAATGGGGCCAGAGAAGTACCATAGGGTAGACAGAGAGATTCCCAGCTCTGACACTGACATGCTGTTTGGTCTTGGGCAAGAACCGCTCTGTGTCTCAGTTTCCCTATAGTGGCAAACAGGAAGAAACCCATGTTTCCCACACAGCAGGATTGTGAAGCAACATTTGTTAGAGTTTGTGAAGTGCTCTGAAAACCTCTGATGGAAGCAGCTGTTTTTTAATGTAGCCCTTTTTCCTAGTTCCTGCTTTCAACAAAATGCAGTCTTTATTCAGAGCCAGCAGCGTTAGCATCCAAGTTGTGCTAAGGATTGAAGTGCCCAGAGTATGAATCTCACATGGCACCATAGCTTACCTCTCCTTACCTTGAGCGCGTTAAGGTAGGTGGTAAATAACAGCTCACAATCCACAGGCCAGTCACTTGAAATCCAGACCTGTTCACAACGGGAAAAGACTGCAACTTGTTTTGGGGGGCACTAATAACAAGACTAAATTGGCGTGGCCTGAGAGCGTCTGCTGGCTCTGGCCTGTTTACCATGTCTACCCCTGGCTCCAGACCCGGCCTCCTGAACCTATGTGTCCTGTCGAGTCTGTCTCCCTATCAGTCCCATTACTGAGCTCGGAAACGGTGGGGCAAGAGTGCAGTGTCAGTCATAACTGTGTCACAGACATGCTGGCCTTGGATTTCATCAAATCCCAAAGTCAGCCAAACCCACTCAGCTAGAAAAGCACACTGTGGTTAGCAAGGGCGCCTGTACTCTTTAATTCTCTCTCTCTTCTGTATACGTTTGTTTTTGCTTATGAGTTTCCTTGCACTTGCTTCCATTACACCTGTCAGCCTTTGAGTAATGAGCAAGCCAGCTTGAGGAGAGTGGGTTTTAGGGCCAAGATGTTTGAACAGACCATTGAGCTCGGCTGGCTCGCAATCCACACTAAATCGACAGTACAAAGGCACTTTGTTGTGTAGTCAGTCCAAGAGCCTGAGCCTGCACCATTATAGTTACAGGGAGATTTTCCATTGCTTTGAATGGAAGCAGGATCGAACCCTAAGAGTTCCAAGCCTGATTTGGATTTCACCTAAGTGTAAATAACCCCATTGAAATCAATGTAAGAGTGATCCTAGCTGGACAATGTGTTTTGTATTTATGACGATGGACTGATCAGGTTTTTGATGCGCTCTAAGAAGCGTTCCATCGGAATTTTGCATTTACTGCTGTGTAGGTCTAAGGAACTGAGTTTCCTTGACACAGCTCCTTTTCTGATCTTTTTAAACCCCGCTGTGTGGGGGTGAACGTATCCCCACCTTCACTCCTCTGAAGGGGAGGGAAAATACCTGCCCTGAAGCAAGTTGCCATGGCTGAAAGGTGAGGCTGAGAGCTGGGACTCACAAAGGAGTAGTGTTTGGGCTATGGCAGAGGCCCTGGGTTCAGGGAGGAAAGCACACTGCCTGGACCCTGGCCTGAGAGGACTTTTGCACCTGGGCTGAACAGCACAGATGTTGAGACACAGAATTTAGCTTGCTTTGGACTCACTGGGCTGACGTTATGGGGCTGACTCCCGGTGAGCCAGAGGTATTTGCTGCAAGTTAACCCTTCCAGCCATTTAGAGGAAACCTTGTTTGACATCTGCAACTGTGTCGTGCCTGGCTATGTGAAGCCCAAAGTCTGCTGAACCCTGACAACCCCACTGAGAAGGCCTTAGGCCCTGACATAACTGTCCATAATCCTTGGCTCACATAGACCCACACTGACAGTACCCTAACGCACCATCACCAGTTTGCTGTCTTGTATGGTAGGCCCTACAAACGCTAATGAAGAAAATACCATGGATTCCCCAGGGTGACAGTTTTGAAATAGGACCATTCTCACTTCTCAGTTGTCATTTGCTTTCCTCTTTCCAGTGACAACATCCGTGTTCCAGTTGCAAGCCTGCGGGCATCCTGTTTTCCTCTGCTTTATACCCCCATCCTTTTCTAATACCTCCATCATGATCATCGTCCTTCTGGCCAGGGGTTAAGGTGATTTTCTCGTCCAAGTACATCAGTGATTTTGCTTTTATTCAGCTGATGGGTTGGTATTAGGGCTAATTTACACGAACATTTGGTCTGCAGCAAGCTGGTGTGTAAATCTACTCTGTACTGCTTGTTGTGCTCTGAGTGTCTGTGTGAGCTACTGTGCAGGAACAGTTCCCTGGTGCGCAATGATCTACCCCTGTTTTGAAGCAGCGTAGATCAAAGCACATGAGGGAACTGTTTGGGCACATCAGCAGGATGCACACAGACACTTAGTGTGCAACAGGCTAGTGTGAGGGAGTTTTACACTCCAGCTTGCCACAAACTAAGCGTTCATGTAGACAAGCACTCTGCCTTTGAGGGACTGAATCGGTGGGCTCTGCAGCTTTCTGCTCTGAGGATCACGACAACCAGGAGGGAGAATCAGATCTTACTTCTTAGCCACCCTGACCTAGTCCTTTTAAAGAGAAAAGTACAAAGTCAGAGAGTTGTTAAGATGTACATTAAGCCTCATACAGTAGATAGTGTGGCAAACAAAATTTGCTGCAAACTGCATGTGTCCATACACCTGCTCTGGGAATAGACTGCCAGGATGTGAAGTGATAGAATTAGTTATATTTAACTGGGGGAATAGTAGAACAAAGAGCACTGAATAATTATTACAGACTTGTATTAACTAAGCCAGGGAAAACTATCATTTGTGTCTCAGTTTACCTCTCCTGCTAGATTAAAGCCTCAGACAACTTGGGCTGGGTTTGGTTTTGTTTGGAGCCATCGGTACAGATTTTACATTTTTTTAAACTTGTGTAAATCCATAGTAACTCCTTGGAAGTTGTTGAATCAGGGTGAGATCAAAATTGGGCCCAATGGCTCTATAATGAAACGAGATGCTGTCTATGGTTTACAGGTAGTATGCAGTATTGTTGTACCCGTGTCGGTCCCAGGATATTAGAGACAAGGTGAGAGAGATAATATTTTTTATTGGACAAAGTTCTGTTGGTGAGAGAGACGAGCTTTCGAGCTCCACAGAGCTCTTTTATTCATAACTTTGCTAGACACTAAAAATCATGGACTGAATAGAGACACTGGCTTTATGTCTATTACAACAATCTATAACCCACTAACAACCCCCACCAACTGCTCCCCCCCCACTTCCTTTCCTCCTTATGATGGAAGGGGTGTTAACAGGCCACTTCATCTTGAATGGTTCCTTGAAACATTTATTAACTACTTATGCTAAACAATCTGTTCCACCTTGTCTTTAGCGGTGACACTCTGATTAAGTTTCCCAGACCTGAAGAAGAGCTCTGTGTAAGCTCGAAAGCTTCTCTCTCACCAATAGAAGTTGGTCCAATAAAAAGTATCACCTCACCCACTTTGCCTTTCTATGGTTTACAAGGTCAGTTTTTTCAATTTCTCTAGTATGCTTAACCAGGCAGTAGTATCAGGATCCTCGTTATTTATTGGTAGAAACCTATACCATGAAGTGCTATTAATAAGGCAGTTATATTTACAGTATGTTTAATAGTAAATCCAAATGGCTTCATGCCTTCAGTTTTGTTTTTTTTTAACGTGTGTATCTGTAGTTGAAACTGCTCTATCCTTCTTTTTTGTTTTAGGAAGGAGATGTTTGGCCAAATTCCACAGCTGAAATTAATGTGATCTTTAAGCCCCGAGAAGCCAAAGTCTATCACAGAACCATCTACTGTGACATCTCAGGTACAGCATTCCCAACGGCACAATAAACATAACATACTAGTGTGTTCATGTCATGGGATTGCCAACACTAGCCCTGGTGTGAGGCTTTTCTGCTGGTGCTAAGCTACCCCAGAGGCAAGGCTTCAGGATGCAATGTCTGAAGTCACTAAATACACTGAGATCATCTAGGTCAAAATAAGGTCTGTCATTGTATTATATGGACAACATAATATAGTCGCTTTCACTCAAATGTTCAGACAGTTACAAACTTGGCCTGTGGCTCCCAATCATTGCCTTGACTATGGCTCACATGGCATGACTGCATACATGGCAGGGCCCTGTCCTAAAGTCTGCTGCCACGCAGCCAAGCAGCAGCCCCTCTCCCTAGGCAGTCTTGCAGAGCCTTACGGAATGGCCTGGCATGTGTGTCAGTACTAGCAGGACCAAGTCCTGTAATCCTAATGCTTCTCTCCCTGCATGTGGGTGTAGAGGAGGAAAAGTGACTCTAGATCAGGGGTGGACAAACTACGGCCCGCGGGCGAGATCCGGCCCGTCAGGGCTTTGGATCCGGTCCGTGGGATTGCCACCCCTGAGGTGCTACAGGCCCCGCACTGCTCCAGGAAGCGGCCGGCACCGCATCCCTGCGGTTCCTGGCACCGCCCCCTCCCACCCCCCACCCCCCCCCTGCAGCTCCCATTGGCCGGGAACGGGGAACCGCGGCCAATGGGAGCTTCAGGGGAGGTACCCGCAGGCAAGGGCAGTGCATGGAGCCCTCTGCCCCCCCTCCTTCAGGGGCCGCAGGGACGTGGTGCTGGGTCGCTTCCGGGAGTGGTGCGGCATGGGGCCAGGGCAGGCAGGGAGCCTGTCTTAGCCCCACTGCGCACTGCTGCCACTCCGGAGCCTCTCCAGGTAAGCAGCGCCGGGCCAGAGCCCGCACCCCGAACCCCTCCTGCACCCCGCACCCCAACTCCCTGAGCCCCCTGCTGCACCCCAACCCCTGCCCTGAGCCCCCTCCTGCACCCCAAACCCCTCCTGCACCCTGCACCCAACTCCTTTTCCTGAGCCCCCTGCCACTCCCCCCGCACCCCAACTCTGTGCCCTGAGCCCCCCTGCACCCCGAACCCCCCCTGCACCCCACACCCAACTCCCTGAGCCCCCTGCCGCACCCCAACCCCCTGCCCTGAGCTCCCCTGCACCCTGAACCCCTCCTACACCCCAACTCCTTGCCCTGAGCCCCCTGCCACACCCCACACCTTCCTGCACCCCAACCCCGTCCTGAGCCTCCTCGTAGACCCTGCACCCCTCCTGCACCCCAACCCCTTGCCCTGGGCCCCTTCCTGCACACTGCACCCCCTCCCGCACCCCCTGCCCCAGCCCTACATTCATGGCCCTGCATGCAATTTCCCCACCAACAATTTCCCTCGGGCCAAAAAGTTTGCCCACCCCTGGTCTAGATGCATGCGGCCCCCTAGGGACCGAGTGCAATGCTTTTCAGGCCCAGTGCAGTGGAGGCTACCCAGCATTTGCAGCTGAGAGCCGCCTGTGTCCTGCTCCCTTTGTGACTGTATGCACATCTCAGCTGACACTGGCATGGAAGCATCTTCTGATAGAAGTGACTGATTCACTGTCCCTGCCTGTTACCCCTTGTGGAGACAGCCATTAAACTCTGCTGTCTGAAACCAGCATGAAACGTTCCTGGAACTGGGCAGTTCCTCTTGGGCTTGTTGCCTGTCCTGCTCAGCTTGCTGTAAGGCACTCCTCTTGAGCTGGAGGCTGTGGAGGTGTCAGTGGAACATTGTGGGTTTCCTAGTGGAGTATTTCCCTGCCTGTGGCTTTCTGAGATGGAGGGCACATCAGGCCCTTGATCTGTTGGCAGCCAAACTCCCGTTGAGCTGCTGGATAGTATAATCTGTGGTCTGTGCACAGTCATTTGTTGACTTCCAGAAGGCTTTAAGCTAAAGGATACAAATGTCATGCAAGTACTTTTTACTTACATAGTAATTGCATAGGGTTTACTTGGCAAACATCACCTCCAGTAATTATAGAGGGCTTCTGTTAACAAACTGTCTTCCCATCCACCAGCTGCAAGGGTTGGTCTTCATTCCTCAGCCCTACTGAAGGAAAGATTTGTTTGAAAAGCCCTCGCCAAGGAATCCCATGTTCGACTTTCTGCTCCTTAGCCTCTAGGTCTCTAGGGCATGTAGGTCTCCCTCCAGTGGAGTCTGCTTTCTACCGGAGTCCTCCGGTATGCTGCAAAGGGAACAGGCTTTTTCCTTGCTGACATCTGGAACAAAATACGACAGTCAGGGAAGAGCCTTAATAAATGAGCAGATTGCAGAGAGAAAGGAGAAAGAAGGAAAGCCGCTGCATGATGCAAGCTATTTACAGGCGGGGGAAATCCACCCAGTTAGACTGACAGTAATAGCAGAACTAGAACTCAGCAAATAATTGCAGTGATTAAGAGGAGGGATGGTCTTGTGGCTAAGGCTCTGGATTGGGACTTGGGAGATCTTTGTTCTTCCACAGCTTCCCTGTGTGAGCTCAGGCAAGTCACTTAATCTTTCTGCGCCCCAGCAGTCCATCTGAAAAATGGAATAACAAACCTTCCTTTGTCTTAACTATGTAGATTATAAACTCTTCAGGGCAGGGACTGTAACAATGGGGTTCCGATCTTGGCTGAGGTCTCCAGGGGTAACTATAATGCAAATAATAATCTTTAATCAATTATTCATTGAATTTTGCATCTTATTCTAGTTCACAAATTTCTCATGTGTATTGAGTATCATTCACAAATTTCCTCAGTGAATAATGCACAGAGTGCTTGCAAGCAGCTCATTATGAATCTTTGCAGTTCTTACTTTATTAGGCCCTGATCTTCCAGAAGAATTATGCAGGCAAATCCCTGCAGCTACAAGAGTGGGGCTCTGCATAGGTCCACTTGCACAGAGACCTTGGCTCATTACTCTGTGTCTTTCTGTCTCTGGATCAGGTGATTGCATAACTAGCCAATACAGCATAGCTTGCAAATTTGACAGTTAAGGAGAGAGGCCATTTGAAATTTGCTTTTGGCAAATATTTGAGCTCAGATAAGCTTTTCTAGGTATACATGCTAGTAAAACTTAAGCGCTGAGTGTTTGTAGAAAACAAACATGGAAGAGCTGAGAAAAGTCCAATTAAAATTCACTTTCAGATTTGAGTATGTACAGAGATTTCTTCCACTTTTCCATTAGCTCAACACAGCACATATCAGGGTTCTGTACCCTGTGAGGTAAGTCAGGAGGTATTAAGGAAAGGAAGTAGCCTTTTCATAGGTAAGATTGCATTCAGCTTCCATTGTAAAGCCCTGTTTTAGCACCCCTTGTAGGACTGAGCCCTAAATTAGATCATATAAGCTCAGTATGGAAAAGCTCCATTGGATTCCGGAGTCTAGTGCCAGTCAGTCACTCCTTTAATTGAATAATCTGGTGCTATGTCCATCCCATTTATTTGCACTGTAAAGAATAGCTCAAATGAAAGTTATAAAGAAACCACAACATACATTTTTTCCATAAACAATATTTATTTAAAAACCAGGTTAAATTTGTTAAATGACCACAGTCTCCTTGCCTATCGTGTCATTTATAAAACCCAAGGAGTTAAAAGCAAGGAAGTGACCATTTAAGGTCATTATAAATCTTATGCCCACACCGACCTGGATTAACCAATGTGTCCTCTATGCACTTGCACAGGGCTTCCATCTCAGGGGACCCCCTCAACAACCAGCAAAATACCCCAAAACTGAACAGCGCTGTGGCCCCTTGCACCAGAGCGCAACACCACTCACTCAAATTTGGCCCAGCCCCCTCCCCACCCTGCCCCTGTTATGACGGAGGGAAGGGTGGTTGTGCCAAACCTGAGTGGTGCAAGAGCATGTGAGGGCAGCAGGAGTGAACGGAGCTGGCTGGCCAGGGTTGGGAGGAGCCGCTCTAGCCTGGGATGGGAGCAGAGCATTGAGCTGGGGGCAGGGGGCGCTGCTGAGTGCTTAGGAAGGTCCCAGAGATGGTGGGTGTGGGGGTAAGGGTGAGCTGTAGGTAGGCTATGGGGTGAGAGGTTGGGAGTGAGTGGGGGGAGTTGTGGGGGATGTGTGGGTGTGGGCAATGTTGGGGGGATGGAGGTGGGGGGCCAGGGTGTTGGGGGTGAGTGGGGGATGTTGGAGGCTGTGGCCAGTGGCATTAAGGTATTGGGAGCTGTGGTGACCGGGATGTATGTCAGCACTGCTGGGATGTGTGTGAGGGCGGTCAGGATCGGTGGGGCTGGTAGAGGGTTGATGGTGTATATGTGGGGTGGGAGGCTGTGGGTGGTGTGAGGGGCATTCAGGGGGAAGTGGGGGGCGGGAGGGACATTCAGGGGGCTGTGGGTGGTGTGAGGGACATTCAGAGGGAAGTGGGGAGCGGGAGGGACATTCAGAGGGAAGTGGGGAGCAGGAGGGGCATTCAGGGTGTGTGAGGGGCTTTCAGGGGCTCTGTGTGGGTTGAAGACAGAGGGGCATTCTGGGCCTGTATGGGACTGGGGTGCTGGTTGTTTAGTTTAGGGAAGATGGGGGACCTAATTTCCATAGTGCACAGGCCCCCACAATTCTGTAATGGGGCCTGTGCCCACATATTATTCCCATCAAATTCCAATGGCTATAGGGCAATTCACTAGCATGCATGGAGTCCAAGTAGGATTCTGACAATGCTGGCAGCCAATTCTATAATAAACTAACTAAAGATTTATTAGCTAAGAAAAAAGAATTACAGTTATTGAGAGATTAAAGCAGGTAAAATATAACAATAGATAAATGACAGTTTGTAACTCCAAGTGGTGGCAATGATGTAATAAACTGCCAGTTTCCCAAAAGTCTTTCAGGGCTACTTAGAATAATTCTGGGAATCTCTGTCTTCTCGTTCAGTTATTCTGTCCTGTTAGAATCCAAACAGTCCAGAGACACAGGATCTTTCTTTGAATCGTATTTATAGTCTCTTCACACAGAAAGCTGAGAGTGTTTCTATTAACATGGGCTTTTCCTTTGATGACAATGGGTGAGGAAAGCACTTAGACCTTTGACCTCTGACTATATATATAATGACCACTTGTGAAATTAGCATTTCTGTTAAAGTCCTTAAGTCCTTCATTAGCTTTTCACAAGATTTCTTTGATGGATAATTTAGTTACAAGGGTGTTTACCATGTAAATGTTTGCTATTACATAATGACAGGAACAGATAAGGAAAAACAATACCAGTAGCATTCCACTCGTTTTCATGAAGTTTAAACATCTGAATACACACTTATACATCTAACCATTACTTTGATCTACACAAGTGAATTAACTTAAATACACGCTAGCATGCCCTAGTCAGTCAGGGTCACACTGGGCTTAGATGGGACTGACCCAGTCTGGCAATTCCTATGTTTTGTTTATTGAAAATTGGATCTTCTTCACAGGCCGTGAGACCCGGCTCCCCCTGCGCATCAAAGGGGAAGGGATGGGCCCCAAGCTGCTCTTCAGCTTCGACCAGCTAGATATTGGAAAGGTCTTTGTTGGGTCAACACACAGTTACGAGGTAAGGAGATAGGGCAGTGCTGATAGGCCCATGGCATGTGAACTACAGAGTCTGACTGCTTACTGTACAGCCAAAGGTGAGCTAATCCTACAGACTCATGAACCCCCAGAGCTTTTGGTAACTGGGTCATTTTGATTTGAGAGTGGCTGGGTGTCCTGAGTGCAAGCTCAGAATGAGCAAACCCCAGGCTTCATCTACCTTTGAATGGTGTGTATGTTCCCATACGAAGTGACCACTGCCTACTTCTAGGTGCGCATTTCTCCTTGCAGTATCCTTAGTGCAGGGTTTCTACGTCTGATGTGTTTTATGGCTTGAGCCAGGGGCAGCTCCAGGCACCAGTGCAGCAAGCACGTGCCTGGGGCGGCAAGCCGCGGGGGGCGGCCTGCCGTCGCTGTGAGGACGACAGGCAGGCGGCTTTCGGCGGCATGCCTGCGGGAGGTCCGCCAGTCCCGCGGCTTCAGCGGCAATTCGGCAGCGGGGATGCCGATGGCGCGGCACTGGCAGACCGCCCGCAAGCATGCTGCCGAATCCGCGTGACCAGCGGACCATGTGCAGGCGCGCCGCCGAAAGCTGCCTGCCTGCCGTGCTTGGGGCGGCAAAAAACATAGAGCCGCCCCTGGCTTGAGCAGCACTTTATGCACTAAAATAGCATAAGGACATAGCTAATCCTCTGCAAAAATACTCCGGTGACTTCAGTAGACTTTGGTACAGGCCTTAAATGCAATGCACCTTTGTGCTATGGCTGTTAAGAAGACACAGTGTCCAGGTCTACACTACAAAGTTTTGTTGGCCTAGCCATGTTGGTCAGGGTGTAAAAATCCATGCCTATAGCTGACGTAGTTCTGCCGGCAAACCCCCCAGTGTAGGTGCAACTGTGCTGATAGAAGAGTTCTTCTGTCAGCATTGCTGATGTTGTTAGGGGAGGTGGTGGTACTATGTAGGCAGAAGAACTCCTCCTGTCAGCGTACATGGTGTCTATGCTAGAGGGCTATGCTGACAGGTTTTGTACAATAGACACGGCTAGTAGCTGGAACAAGCTTGCTGCATGTGAACTCAATTTTGTGGAAGTCCATTCAAACAACCCTCAATTCAGTACATCCTACAGCTTCCTGAGGTTAAGGGAAATGCCACCTCTTCTATTGACTGCAAATTACCACTTGCAAATGACTCTGAATGCTGTTCACTGCCCATCAATCTCTTCCCACCCCTTACTCTCTTTGCAATGAGCACTTTAGGAATCAATCTGAAAGAGTTAAGAGTTTCTGCAAGTGAAGCAAATATTAGCAATGGCATCAAATATGAGCAAAAATGAAAAACACAGCAACCTAAAGAGGTATTAAATGAGGCAATGCATCATGTTGAACATTTTTGAAAGCCCTGCTGTGGTGGGGAAAGACATGCTTAAGGTGTTTCTTCGCAGAAATATTTTGTACTCTGTGCATTTTTAATGCTGATGCCTTATTGCTTCTCTATCAGTTTATTATTTTCCTTACTTGAGACAAATTTAAACAACTAGATGTTGCCCTTAGTCAGTGTTGTTCTTGGCAGCTACACAGTGAGTAAACTTCAACTTAGGGGTAGCTTATATTAGAACCTGGTGTAACTAAGCAGTAAAATACATGAGTGTGTATGATTATTTTTATTGTTTCCTCAATGAGGAAGAGGAGGGTGTGCAACTATTCTTTGCAGCAGTACCAGAATTTTAAAAAACAAGTCACATTTTCATGCTTCTCCCTCAGTTTCTTTGCTAGATTCTACAAGGACAAAAGGGAGCGAGAGATTATAAAACAGATGAAATGTGTCTGTGGAAATGGCAGGAAGTCACCCTGCAGCACTGAAGAAATTTATAATTTTGCCTAAGGCAAAATGTATCAGTGAAACAATGTGTTTGTTGACAGTAGTGGGGACTTTTTGACCAGTATAAAGGATATGATCTGAAGAGAAGCTGAGACCTACATTTCTTATTCAAGACAATGGGATTTGTGGGTGCCCAGCAATTTACAGATCCAGCCCCAAACTTACAATGTGTCACAAACAATTGTGAAAGTCTTAGATTGTGCTTGTGAATATTTGAGATTAAAATTGTTTGGAACAGGTCGTGCTGGTATTTGCCCTCCTTGTTCACTGGCCTTTATAGTTTAGCTAAGACAGAGCTGATCCAACAAGATAAAGGAAAATAAAAAAGGTCTGTATTGAACCAGTACTTTTGGATTCTTCTGAAATTAGTATCAGAGGGGTAGCCGTGTTAGTCTGTATCAGCAAAAACAACAAGAAGTCCTTTATCAGAGGGGTAGCTGTATTAGTCTGATTCTGTAAAAAGCGACAAAGAGTCCTGTGGCACTTTATAGACTAACAGACGGATTGGAGCATAAGCTTTCGTGGGTGAATGTGAAATGCGTCTGACGAAGTGGGTATTCACCCACGAAAGCTTATTCTCCAATACGTCTGTTAGTCTATAAGGTGCCACGGGACTCTTTGTTGCTTTTTTCTGAAATTAGCAATACTCGGGTTTCTGAGTACTACTTAGCTTTATACAATAAACAGCAGATGCCCTCTTCACATAAAAAGAAAGGTGTCGAGCAAAATAAGATAAGTAGGTTAATAAAAATGAACTCATAGTATTTTGCATTTCTGTACTATAGAAGCTTTCACCTGAGGACCCCAAAGTGCTTTTCAAAGGAGGGATAAACAACCATTTAATAAATACAAGACTAGTCCCCAGAAAAGGATGTCTGAAAAATGTGTCTATCTATCTACCTAATCATGACAAGGTCATATTTTTTCTCTTTGCAATCTGGTTTATGCTCCCAGTTCTAAACAAGAACAGTGGGCATTATCAATGTGATAACCCAGTCCACCCAAGCCTGCAAGGTGCCAAGTGCCCTCAGCTTACTGGCTACAGAGGGAGTGGAATGCATTCAGCATGTTGCAGGATTGGCACCATCGTGAGCAATATGATTGTATGATGTTTCATCAGAAACAATGTGACTGTTCTTTGCTGCTCTTGGGGACTTTTCTGAAAGCCCAGATATCTGTGTTCAGTATCTATCTTGTACTGCACATTCAGTTACAGTGGAGGATATTCTGCTCTCAGTTGCACTGGTGTAAATTCAGAGCAACTCTCTTGATTTATTTGGAATTATTGCAGATTTAATTGAGTGCAGAATTTAGCCCACTGTATTTCCCTTGGCTTCCGACAGGCAATGTCTTGTCACTTCTCCCTTTTCAGATGTTAATCATTTAATTAGAAAACAAATCAATTCAATCTGTGAGAAGTAAAGGTTCCTTGTATGTTTCCATTCCTTCCTTTTTACTGCTGCAGGCAATCCTGTGTAACAAAGGAGCCATTGATGCCCTCTTTAACTTGATTCCTCCATCTACTGCACTGGGCGCCTGTTTTACCCTTGACCCCAAAGAGGGCATCATTCTGCCAGGTGGACTTCAAGCCATCCAGATCTCCTTCAGTTCCACCATCCTGGGGGAGTTCACAGAGGAGTTTAAATTCAGTGTGAACGGAGCCCCCGAGCCTGTGAACTTAACTATTAGGTAAGCTGGCCTATAATGAGTATTCATTAATAATTGGCATTTCTGTAGCATCTTTCATCTTAGGACAGTTTTGATCCTCAGCACCCCTGCGAGGTAGAGTATGAATCCTCATGTTACAGCTGGAGATACTGAGAAGAGCAGAGATTTGCCCAAGGTCACATCATAAGGAACCAGTGTCAGAGCCAAGACTAGAACCCATGATTCCTTATCCCCTGCTCTAACCATGTAGACTCCATTATCTCCCGACTGTGTGCAGCGTTCATATGGTGAAATGTAATGCTCTGTGAGAGGGAAAAAGTTTCTGCAAGCAAGGACCCCTGTCTCCTACATTTTCTGTTCATAACCAAACCAGGAAGTTACTGGTCCTCAATAAACCAGCAATAACTGGGGCTTCCTTAAAGATCAGGCCAATCAGTATTTTTGATTTCAGAATAATCTGTTTGCATAGACTTCTGCAATGTGATAACTCCCTTCTGAGACCATTACCTAGCCTCATGCAGAGAGCTGCAAAAAGGGTACTAGTGCTTTTAGTATGATTGCTAATTCTGGAGAACTGCTTCAGGGAGGATTGTACAGGAAATAGTCTGGTCAGGGAGAACTGGGGTAGCTCATAAACTCTTAGATTTCTAATAGTTGTAAGGGCTGTACCGTTGGAAGTGCACAGTGCCCCAGCTGGAGTTCTGCAGGGCTTAGGAGATGGAGGAACTTAAATCCTTAGTCTTCAGGGTAATAACACAGGCTACTGCTCAGACTTTATCAAACGGAGTCATTGTGTCATCTCAAGACTGCTTGGGTGTCAGATAGGCAAGTTTCCAATTCTGGAGCAACCTAAACTTTGGTGGGCTTAATTCACTGGGGAAAGGAACAGTCTGATCCTTCAATGTGCTGAGTGCTTCGGCCCCCATTGAAATAGATGAGGATCATTTGAAGGACTGGACCTGCAGCAAGGGAAACCAGAGAACTATACACAGTGAGGTTCTGGCAGCTGCCAGTGCTGCAGAGTGGGCTCTAGCATGGTCTGTTCCTGGGACCAGAAGTCTTTTAATATGTTATTAATTATTCATACAAAAGCACAGCGTCTACCGTGCTCTAGTATTGGAAATGATTGTGGTATTTCCTATTCTTAGCATAGCAAGGGCTGTGGTAATCCATAAACCTCAGCCAAAGAAACGTTGATTTATAAGATCATTAATTTTGCAGATAGCACTAATATAGGGGGAGAGGTGCAGATTCAGAGAAGAATAATCTTCACAGTCTGAATGAATGAGCTCAGTGGTGGAGTATGAAATTTAAGGGCCGATTCTGCTACCCTCCCCAGCCCCTGTAGGCCGCTCTGGTTGTGTATAGGGGCCTTACATGAGCTACAGGAAGCTGGGGAGCAGGTGGGAATGTTTTGCAGTCACATTTTTCCTCCCCCAAACTGGTTATGGTATGTCTTTGCAAGAGCCGGGAGTTTTTGCCTTCTAGCAAGAAATGACATTTGAAAGGTGTACCTAGGATGGAGTTGACAGAGTTGGCATCAAATACTTCCTGTCTTGAGGGACCCATGGTTGCACCTGCTTCCCCTCAGTACATGGCTATGTAACTACAATATATGGTGAAAGGGGTGGTTAAAGTGGGCAGCCATCTTTCGTAAGTGGACTAGGTCATTCATTTGAGTTGATGTATGTTTGCTCATATTTCACTTTAACTCAATCACCTACCATCCTAACTTGCTTTGTCTCTAGAATTCTGGAGCATGCTGTTTACTCCTGCTTCCTAGACTCCCGTTCCTTTCAGTGTGGCTGCTGCCCCTTCATGCTGCTGGAGCAACCCCCTTCAGGGTCAAAAGTGACCTTCTAGCTAAATCAAAGGGTCACTCCTTTAAATTAATCCTTTATAATCTGTCTGCTTCCTTAAATAGTCACTCCCTCCTCCATTTTATTTCCCCTCTTGGCTCTCTTGACTCTTTTGATCTCTTCTGGCTCTCTTTTGATCTCTTCTGGTTCACCTCCTATTTTGATAATTGTTCCTTCAGCATCTCATTTAATGGCTACTCATCCTCCCCTCTTTGTCTTCTGTTGATGTCCCTCAAGTTTCTGTTTTCAGCCCCTTCCTCTTCTTTCTCTATACGCTCTCTGTGACCTCATCTGCTTCCCCGGATTCTACCATGCTTCTGAGCCAGGGACTCCTGTCCAGCCCTGATATCTCCTGTTCTACCAGTTCCATAACTCAAGCTGCCTTTCTGACGTCTCCTCCTGGATATCCACCCACCATCTCAAACCTAGTTCCTCTAGATCTGGATTTCTTGGGCCAGACTCTTAGCCTCACTCCAACCCCTTTGCATGGCTCTGATTGCAATGGTAAGGGACATTTCCCTGGCTAGCCAGGAATTCCTGACTCCCTGAAGGAGCAGAGCCAGTGCATCAGTGCTACACCTCCCACCTACTTCTCTTTTCCCACCATAAAGAGTGTGGCCAGGGTGCCTCTTCACTCTGGCTACTTACGGCTGCCAGAGTGGCCTCATAGGTGTAGGGGGTAGCTCAGAGCAGCCCACATACATTGGGTGTTGAATTGGCTCCTGTTGGCCCCTAGAATTGGGGAGGTACAAAGACGCAGCAGAGCATGAGGCAGACTCACAGAACTTCTTACGGCTAGGTGCTATGCTGGGTCGAGTGTGCACAGATCAAGTTGGGGAGCAGCTGACTGACTTTGCAATGATCTGGTAACCCCACTCTGATGCTCTGCACTCACGCTGAGCCCAGATCACCATTTTCCTGGTGAGTGTCAGTTGCTGTTGAGCCCAGCCAGGCTGCTGCTGCTATACTCCAGGTGTTGGTTCTACATGAAGAAATACTCCCAGTTCTCTTTTGGATGGAGGTGCCCTGGCTGGGGGGTCCTGCGGGATAAAGTATGTGGTGATGGAGGTCATGTAGGCTGGGATGAGGGCTCAGATGACTCATCCCTCACCCCCATGTCCTCTCCCTCATCCTCCACAAGGACCATCATCCCTCCAGAGCTAGATGGTGCATATCTCTGGAGAGCCTCACATCTCCTGGCTGGCTGTGGCTCAAGGGGCTGCTCCTGCATGGATGTTCCTGGCTAATTAAGGATCAAGGGAGACTCTCAGAAATCTCACCCAGCACCTCTATCCATGTCTCTCCTACTAGGTGGCCCTCCACCACCAGAGCTATCATCCCAAGGAAGACGGGACATCTTTCATTGCCTGTGCTGCTTAGCAGTCTGACCTCCTCCTGATTAAAACTGGCCTGGCTTCTGAATTTGGCCAGATCACCTTGTCACTACAGACTCACTATTAGGAGTAGATGCAGACAACCGATCAGCAGCTGGCACCCACATCAGCTGGCACAATCTAAAAAATGCCAGTTTAGCTGCAAAAATCACATATGCAAATTTTACATTATAATATTTAAATCACATAAGGGGCAGAAATCTGCTCAGACCCTGTGTGCTCTGCCAATAGAGCGTACAGCTTTTGAAAATACCTCTGGTAACTGGCTACATAAGCACCTGTGCCCTCGTACTCATCCCTCTGTGCTGCTCCAGCAGCCAGTTCTGGTGGATGCCTGGCCAAAGGCCTTTCAACTGTTAGCATCATTCATAACAGCTGCTCATAACCCTTCTAAGCAAGCAGTAGTTCTGATACAATGTCGTGTTGGTGTCTTCTTTCCCAAAGTATTGGTGAGTCCCTGCACCCGCCAAATGAAATCAGAGAGCACCAGGCTGCCCCAGTCAATGGCTGGGTCTTTGCCCCTCTCCTCTCTTCTCCTCTCCTCTGATGAGAACAGAAGATCGACCACACTGGGTCAGACCAAAGGTCCATCCAGCCCAGTATCCTGTCTTCCGACAGTGGCCAGTGCCATGTGCCCCAGAGGGAATGAACAGAACAGGTAATCATCCAGTGATCCATCCCCTGTCACTCATTCCCAGCTTCTGGGAAACAGAGGCTAGGGACACCATCCCTGCCCATCCTGGCTAATAGCCATTGATGGACCCATCCTCCATGAACTTATCCAGTTCTTTTTTGAACCCTGTTATAGTCTTGGCCTTCACAACATCCTCTGGCAAAGAGTTCCACAGGTTGCCTGTGCATTTTGTGAAGAAATACTTCCTTTTGTTTGTTTTAAACCTGCTGCCTGTTAATTTCATTTGGTGACCCCTAGCTCTTGTGTTATGAGTAGGAATAAATAACACTTCCTTATTTACTTTCTCCACACCAGTCATGATTGTATAGACCTCTAGCATATCCCCCCCTTAGTCGTCTCTTTTCCACCTGAGAAGTCCCAGTCTTATTAATCTCTCTTCATATGGAAGCCGTTCCATACCCCTATCCATTTTTGTTGCCCCTTTCTGTACTTTTTCCAATTCTAATATATCTTTTTTTGAGATGGAGCGACCACATCTGCACGCAGTATTCAAGGTGTGGGCGTCCCATGGATTTATATAGAGGCAATATGATATTTTCTGTCTTATTATCTATCCCTTTCCTAATGATTCCCAACATTCTGTTCGCTTTTTGACTGCTGCTGCACATTGAGTGGATGTTTTCAGAGAACTCTCCACAATGACTCCAAGATCTATTTCTTGAGTGGTAACAGCTAATTTAGACCCAATCATTTTATATGTATAATATGGGATTATGTTTTCCAATGTGCATCACTTTGCATCACCAAGCATCAACTGTTCTTGCTCTGTGATTCTTTAAGAGATCACTGTTTCAAAACCTGCTGTCCTTTCTCTTGTTATGTGTGAGCTGCCCTGTTACCAGCTGTTGGCACAGAGCTCTGAGATGGCACCATGCCCAGAACTTCTGGGTTGACAAGCAGGGTTTAACTCATTCAAGCAGAGATGCAAATGGTTGAGCCCAAAGAAAAGTAATTTCCCCCCCTTGCATGGCAAGCTTGGTCTTTGGTAACTTCCTGGTAGAATCCACAACCAGAGGCATTTTAGAGGTAGCTTTCCTCTGTGTTGTTATGGCAGGTGTCACCAGGTAATGCTGTTATACACAGTCTTCCCAGTTCTTTTTCTTAGCCCGTGAGCAAATGTTCACTATTGGGAGCATATGCAGTGGTTTTAGTTTTTGTTATGCAAGATTCTGTGTAGAGACAGTGCTCCTTGCAAAGGGATCTGTGCAAGCAGCAGGAGAGTTTGCTCTGATTAGAGTCCATTCTTAAGGCAGAACTGCTTCCTGTGAACATTGGTTCTGGGCCAAGATTCCTGAAAGAGGGGATTGACTGCTTGTGTTCCAGGACTGAACAAATTACAATCAGAATGTACCCAATCCCCAAGTCACTAATTTCTCCTCTACTGGGAAGCCAACCTGCAAGTTCCTGGACATCTGCTCCAGCTCAATAGAAGGGTGAAGCTGGTATCAGAAGGGACACTGGTGTCAAAAAAAGGGAGAATAATGTGCACTGCACACACAATGAATATAAATTCCCTCCATCAGGACACTGGAAACCACCCGATCACCCTCTGACAATGGCAGCAAACACAGCCTGGCTGCAGTCACAATCCTGAGAACAAACTTTGAAGGCACAGTGCAAGGACTGTGGTCCCTTTATTCAGTCCAGAAAGACAGAGATCTCAGTTCTTTGCACCAGGAAGGTAGCTCACATGAAATACCTATTTAGCATTGTGCAGCTCCAGTCACTAGTTTCAGTGGAGTCTGCAAATGTCCTGGCTGTGGGGGTGGGGGATGAAAGAAGGGGATGAGGGAGGGGAGAAGTAAGAAAATGAGCTGGCATCAGAGCAGTTCAGATTGCTGGCAGCTTAATTCAGATATGCATTGGTCATTGTTTTAATTGTCAACTAGTGTGTATGTGGCTAATTGGCATCTTTCTCCATTAGCCACAACTCCAGCACCGCAACCATGTTCTTGAGTGCTGTCTCACTTGCATGTGGGTGCTGACAGGTGTCTTGAGCTCCCTGGATCCATGCCTCAGAATCCTGCAAGTTCATTGGTTGCTTGGGCCAATATTCATCAAGTGAAAGACAAACCTTATCCATCAGAAGAACACCTATTACAGCTCAGAAACATTGCTGGTATTTTGAAGAACATCAAGCCAGTGAAGCTATGGTCTGGAACCCTGGCTACAGTAGCATCACTGGATTGAGTTTTAGGGTGTCTGGCACTTGCAGTACATTGAGAAAAGGGCATATACAAGTGAAACTGTTATACTCCAGGTCCTTGCCAAGGGTGGGAAAGAAACCTGACTTTCCAAATCATTTCACTTGATCCCAACTTCCCTCCCTCGCAGAAAGAGTTTGACTTGACCAGTCAGATTGATAAATAGGACTAAATAGAGTCAGCCTTCCTCAGTTTCCATTTATTCATCACTTCGCCTAGGCTGCCTAGCTTCCACACTGACGCCTTGCTAAGCACAGGTGGCAGGTGTATTGATTTGACACTGGTGAATTTAAGACCAACATTCTCCTAGTTGCACTGCTACCTGTGGCAGCAGCTAAAAGCTATGGACTCTTTCTTGCTAACCAGGATGACACTTCCTCCTTCTGTGTCTTTTTCCTCCCAGGGGTTGTGTCATCGGACCAACGTTTCATTTCAACGTACCATCCCTAAGTTTTGGCGATGTCTCCTTTGGTGAGTATATTGTTCTTAGTTGCCAGTTGTAGGTGAGGTCTACTGCAATATTAAAATGAAACATTTTCATGCAAGAGCATCCACTGCATGAGACCCTTTGCGTAAGGCTTTGGGGTACTGAAACAAGCTTTGTTTCATAGAGTCAGCTGATTTGTAAGATTAATACATAATGGAAGTATTCCACATTGCAAAACAAGCATGGAGAGCTCTTTGCTGATGGATCAAGGTACCTAGGAGACAATCCCGATAATTGCATCTGGAAGGACCCAAATTTCCCACCCTGCATTTGGGCAGCTTTTAGTCACAAACACATGCACATTAATGAGACAAAGTTCTTGAAAAGAAACTAGAATGTATTGGACTTTGTCAGGAATGATGGGAAACGTTCAGCACCATCTGAAAGGAGCAGGAGTTTAACACCTCTTAAAGTTTTTGAATGGTGAGAGAAAACTAGGAGTTCTCAGGTTACATCACATTATATTATGTGCCATAGAATGTCCAAAGTAAGAGTTTGATGGTAAGTAGTGATATGAGCTCTTTGTACACCTCTACCTCGATATAACACTGTCCTCGGGAGCCAAAAAATCTTACCGCGTTATAGGTGAAACTGCGTTATATTGAACTTGCTTTGATCCACCGGAGTGCACAGCCCCACCCCCCCGGAGCACTGCTTTACCGCGTTATATCCGAATTCGTGTTATATCGGGTGGCGTTATATCGGGGTAGAGGGGTGTATATCGGGGTAGAGGGGTGTATATCGGGCGGTGTTATATCGGGGTAGAGGGGTGTATATCGGGGTAGAGGGGTGTATATCGGGGTAGAGGGGTGTATGTCGGGCGGCGTTATATCGGGTAGAGGGGTGTATATCGGGTGGCGTTATATCAGGGTAGAGGGGTGTATATCGGGGTAGAGGGGTGTATGTCGGGCGGCGTTATATCGGGGTAGAGGGGTGTATATCGGGTGGCGTTATATCGGGGTAGAGGTGTATTATCATTTCTCATGTGGAGATGTCAAATAGGAGGAAGCAACCAGTGTAGCTAGTGTCAGTATTATACAGTATCCACCAGTGTTGTTGTTTTTTTAACATAGACCTTGGCAGTAGCATGGCTGGAAATGGTCTGGTCTAAGAAGGAGAAGGGGATGGGAAGGCGAAGTTAATTGTTCTCTGTACATCTCAGAGAGAGGAGAGTTAGTTATATCACTAACCTGTACCTGTCCTGGGCAATTATTTGAAATCCAAGGCAAAGAAATTACTTATTCCACTGTCCTTCAGTGTGAGAAGTTAATTCATCCTGTGTGGACATCTCGCTATCGCTTACCAGCTAATATGCCCACTCAATAGCTCCGTGGTAGGCACTGATGTCCTAGATTCTGGTTTCTCCTCCATTGAAAGCATGGCATTGCTGACATACTCTTGTGTCCGTGCATTCAGAACATCTCCATTGAAATGCAGATTCTGACTCTCCATCTCAGCCTTACAAAAGTCTTTTCACATAGATGATCTAAAGTTTAAATGTGAAATCAATTGTGGATTGATTGAAGGCACATTATCATTCTTGCCTAGTGCGTCTGTGTTTTCATGCTGTCCATGGATTCTTTAAGAAAACTAATTACCGTTTCTGAGCACTTTCTTCCTTTCCATGCGTCACCATACTGTCTTTTACTCTTGTTTCCTTTTGAATAAAAAAATAAAATTACTCCAGACAGCTCATATTGAAAAAAAAAAAGGAATAGGTGCAAAAACAATTAGGTAATGTGAGTTTCATTTCCTTTAATCTGATTTCATTAATGAGGCTCTGTCAGCAGTAAGAGAGAGACTTTCTTATCCTTGCTCCTTTTAAAATATACTATTAACTATTGCCATTGTCTGGCGACTTCAGCCAGTTTTGGGATTCTAGATAGTGTACATGTATCCTCCAAACTGATCTCCAACCTCCTTGCTAAATAACTTCCACAGAAGATTTCCATAGTGCTGGCCTGAGACAGGAATTTATCACTGTAAGACTTGGGTAAATGACATCTGCATCTCCAAGTGGTTTCTTTTCATAGCCCTGGTCTACACTATGAGTTTAGGTCGAATTTAGCAGCGTTAGATCGATTTAACCCTGCACCCGTCCACACGACGAAGCCATTTTTGTCGACTTAAAGGGCTCTTAAACTCGATTTCTGTACTCCTCACCAACGAGGGGATTAGTGCTGAAATCGACATCGCCGGGACGAATTTAGGGTATTGTGGATGCAATTCGACGGTATTGGCCTCTGGGAGCTATCCCAGAGTGCTCCATTGTGACCGCTCTGGACAGCACTTTCAACTCAGATGCACTAGCCAGGTACACAGCAAAAGCCCCGGGAACTTTTGAATTTCATTTCCTATTTAGCCAGCATGGCGAGCTCATCAGCACAGGTGACCATGCAGTCCCAGAATCACAAAAGAGCTCCAGCATGGACCAAACGGGAGGTACTGGATCTGATCGCTGTTTGGGGAGATGAATCCGTGCTATCAGAACTCCGTTCCAAAAGGCGAAATGCCAAAATGTTTGAAAAAATCTCCAAGGGCAAGATGGACAGAGGCTACAACAGGGACCCGCAGCAGTGCCGCGTGAAAATTAAGGAGCTCAGGCAAGCCTACCAAAAAAACAAAGAGGCAAACGGTCGCTCCGGGTCAGAGCCCCAGACATGCCGCTTCTATGATGAGCTGCATGCAATTCTAAGGGGGGCCCCTACCACTACCCCACCCCTGTCCGTGGACACCTGCAAGGGGGGAGTGTCATGCAACAGGGATGAGGATTTTGGGGATGAGGAAGATGAGGAGGTGGAGGAGGAGGAGGATAGCGCACAGCACGCAAGCGGAGAAACCATTCTCCCTGACAGCCAGGAACTGTTTATCACCCTGGAGCCAGTACTCTCCCAACCCTCCCAAGGCGGACTCATGGACCATGAAGCCGGAGAAGGCACCTCTGGTGAGTGTACCTTTGTAAATATAATGCATGGCGTAAAAGCAAGCATGTTTAATGATTAATTTGCCCTGAAGACTTGGGATGCATTCGCGGCCAGTACAGCCTCTCCTTTTAAATGGCCAACCCAAGGGGTGCCTGGTATGGGAAAGGAAGGCGCTGCTGTTTGAAACCATTCCCACATGTTATGAAGGTTGAAGAAGCCGAAAGACTGTGGCTTACCATGGCTGCCTGCAAGCCAAATTCTGTTGCCCAGCCCTGCATGTGTGATCTCTCACACCAAACCGGCAGGCCCTCAATATAAGAGGCAAAATGCGACCTTGTATCGAAAGCACATGTGCTATGTAATGTTAACAGCTTGGTTCCCCGTGAAAGAGTCTACCCATCGTTCTCTAAAATGTGTCTTTTTAAATACTATTCTCCCTTTTTTTCCTCTCGCAGCTGTAAATGTTTCAACGCTCCCCCTATCATCTCTGTCCCAGAGGCTAGCACAGATAAGAAGGTGAAAAAAACGCACTTGCGATGAAATGTTCTCTGTGCTCATGCAGTCCTCCCGCACTGAAAGCTCAGCAAAATGCGTGGAGGCAGACAATGTCAGAGTCCAGGAAAGCAGAAAATGAACGTGAGGACAGGAGGGACGAGTGAGATGAGAAGTGGCGGGAGCAAGATGATAGATGGCGGCAGCGTGATGAGAGGAGGCAGGATGCAATGCTGAGGCTACTGGAGGATCAAACTGATATGCTCCGTCATATGATTGAGCTGCAGGAAAGGAAGCAGGAGCACAGACCGCCGCTGTGTAACCAACCGCCCTCCTCCCCAAGTTCCATAGCCTCCTCACCCAGATTCCCAAGAACGCGGGGGAGGGGGGCCCTCCAGGTACCCAACCACTCCACCCCAGAGGACTGCCCAAGCAACAGAAGGCTGGCATTCAATAAGTTTTGAAGTGCATTGTGGCCTTGTCCTTCCCTCCTCCCCTCCTCCCCCACCCCACCCGGTGCTTCCCTCCTCCTCCACCCCTCCCAGGCTACCTTGGCAGTTATCACCCTATTTGTGTGACAAATTAATAAAGAATGCATGAATTTGAAACAACAATGACTTTATTGCCTCTGCAAGCAGTGATCGAAGGGGGGAGGTCTCGGTTGGCTTACAGGGAAGTAGAGTGAACCAAGGGGGCAGGTTTTCATCAANAAAATCACCCTGGGTCACTTCCTACCCTGTCTCGCCGGACGTCTGCGCTGTGGGAGCGGTTCCTCCGTAGGTTCCTCCCGGCAGGCGTCCCTCCCCGGAGTCTCCAGTCCGGCCTCTGCTCGGCTGACCCCTCGGTCCTGGCGCACTGGCTCTCCTTCTGCAGGAGCTGGCGGTGTGCGTCCTTCTCCCCCGGTGGTCAGCCCAGACTGAGCAGACCTGCAGGCTTTTATACTGGTCAGGCAGTTGGAGCATGCCCAGCAGAGCCTCCTGGGCGTGGCTTCCTCTGCTAACAGAGAAGGGTTAACCCCTGCTATACCAGTGCGGGGCCGGTCCGCCCCGTCACAATCCCCAACGGTTATTTTCTGGTCTGGAAAGTGAGTTCCTTGCTGCAGCTGTTCAGACAGACCAGCTGTTCAGACATGCGAGCATCATGTACCTTTCCCGGCCATCCCACATTGATGTTGGTGAAACGTCCCTTGTGATCCACCAGTGCTTGCAGCACCATTGAAAAGTACCCCTTTCGGTTTATGTACTGGCTGCCAAGGTGGTCCGGTCCCAAGATAGGGATATGCATTCCATCTATCGACCCACCACAGTTAGGGAATCCCATTGCAGCAAAGCCATCCACTATGGCCTGCACATTTCCCAGAGTCACTACCTTTGATATCAGCAGATCTTTGATTGCGTTGGCTACTTGGATCACAGCAGCCCCCACCGTAGATTTGCCCACTGCAAATTGATTCCTGACTGTCTGGCGTTGCAAGCTTCCAGANGCTACTTGGATCACAGCAGCCTCCACTGTAGATTTGCCCACTGCAAATTGATTCCCGACTGTCTGGCGTTGCAAGCTTCCAGTGTGCTGTCGCCACTCACTTGTGAACTGTGAGGGCTGCTCTCATCTTGGTATTCTTGCACTTCAGGGCAGGGGAAAGCAAGTCACAAAGTTCCATGAAAGTGCCCTTAAGTATGCGAAAGTTTCGCAGCCACTGGGAATCATCCCAGACCCGCAACACTATGCGGTCCCACCAGTCTGTGCTTGTTTCCCAGGCCCAGAATTGGCGTTCCACGGCATGAACCTGCCCCATTGCCACCAGGATGTCCAAATTGCCGGGGCCCGTACTTTGAGAGAAGTCTGTGTCCATGTACTCATCACTCTCGTCACCGTGCTGCCGTTGCCTCCTTGCCTGCTTTTGCAGGTTCTGGTTTTGCACATACTGCAGGATAATGCACGAGGTGTTTACAATGCTCATAACTGCCGCGGTGATCTGAGTGGGCTCCATGCTTGCCGTGGCATGGCGTGAGCAGGAGAGCAGAGTGGCAGCGGAAGCGGTGGTTGGAAGACCAGCTTTGCAGACTGTAGTGAGGCGGCCTGGCTCCCGGCCGCTCCTGAGCGTGAGGAGCCAGAACAGCCACCACAGTGGGCGGAGCCCCTGCCACCTGTTCCCGCCCCCCCGGAAGTCAAGGGGCGGGACAGGAAGTATAAAAGCCCCGGCCCAGCGCTCAGTTGCAGCCCAGCGGCCGGAGAGAACAGACGCTCCGGCCAGAGCTCTGGCGGGACCGAGCCTGCCCCGAGCCCGGTATCCCGAGGTGGACTGGCCGAGCCTGCCCCGAGCTCGGTATCCTGCGGAGGACTGGCCGAGCCTGCCCCGAGCTCGGTATCCTGCGGAGGACTGGCCGAGCCTGCCCCGAGCCCGGTATCCTGAGGAGGACTGGCCAACCCGTCCCCAAGTCCGGGACCCTGCGGAGCGGCTTGCGCACCCCCTCGCCGAGGAGCCGGCGGAGCTGCCCAGCCTGCCCAGCGCTCACTACCCGGAGGAGCCCATGATCTGGGACACAGTGGAGGAAGCGCCAGACACCAGTCCAGAGCAGGTACCTATGGAGGAGGAGGAGATTGGAAGTGGCCCGGGGATTGCCGACCCATTTCTGGCAGTAGCAGGCCCCGAGCCTATGTCAGTGTGTTGCGGTCAGGATCCCCACTGACCCAGCAGCAGTTCGGCTGCTGCTGTTAGGGCCCCGGGCCGGGACACAGTGGAGTGGGTGGGCCTGTGTCCCCCCTGCCACTCCTAGCTCGGGTGGCAGTCTCTCTCCTCCCCCCAAAGTGCACGACTGTGTGTATTTGCTCAGCCCCTGCCTGAGGGCCTGAGCCCTACTGACTCTGTGTTTGCTCAGCCCCTGCCTGAGGGCCTGAGCCCCACTAACTCTGTGTTTGCTCAGCCCCTGCCTGAGGGCCTGAGCCCCACTAACTCTGTGTTTGCTCAGCCCCTGCCTGAGGGTCTGAGCCTAGAGCTACTGTCTGCTGCCCCGCCCTGACTGAGGGCCTGGGCTCAATTTACTGACTCTGGGCTTGGCTACACTGGCAGATGTACAGCGCTGTGAGTTAAACCTGCCTTCGTACAGCTGAATAGGGAGAGCGCTGCAGTCTGTCCACACTGACAGCTGACAGCGCACTGTCATGGCCACATTGGCGGCACTTGCAGCGGCATTGGGAGCAGCGCACTATGGACAGCTATCCCACAGAGCACCTCTTCCCATTTTCGCGCCACTTTGGCGCGGTGGCTTGTGGGAAGGGGGCGGTGGGCGCGGGGCATTCTGGGTCCTGTCCCAACGCCCCGTGATGCATCGCTTCACATCCCAGCAATCCCTGTGTTTCCGTCCACATTTGGCGCCATCTTTTAACGGCTTTTGTGCAGCGCGATCTGTGTGCTCCGTTTCGGTCTGCGGGAAATGGAGCCCGAACTGCTGAGGAGTATGCTGACGAGTCTCGCCTTCACGTCACGTTTAGCAGTCGAGCTGTTCCTTAAGATCCGAAGTGACAGTGAGGAGTCCGACGAGGATTCCGACGAGGATAGCGAGTCACGTAACGCGTACGACACGAAATTGCTTGTCTCATTCACGGACATGCTCAGCACCGTGGAACGCCGCTTCTGGGCTCGGGAAACAAGCACTGAGTGGTGGGATCACATCGTCCTGCAAGTCTGGGATGACGAGCAGTGGCTGCAGAACTTTCGGATGAGAAAAGCCACTTTCATGGGACTGTGTGAGGAGCTCGCCCCCACCCTGCGGCGCAAGGACACGAGATTGAGAGCCGCCATGCCGGTGGAGAAGCGGGTGGCTATTGCAATCTGGAAGCTGGCAACTCCAGACAGCTACCGATCGGTCGCGAACCAGTTTGGAGTGGGAAAGTCGACCGTTGGAATCGTGCTGATGCAAGTTTGCAGGGCCATTAATAAAATCCTGCTCAGAAGAACCGTGACTCCGGGTAACGTGCAGGACATTGTGGATGGCTTTGCACAAATGGGTTTCCCTAACTGTGGAGGGGCAATAGATGGGACGCATATTCCTATTCTGGCCCCGGAGCACCTAGCCTCCGAGTACGTTAATCGGAAGGGGTATTTCTCTATGGTACTCCAGGCGGTAGTGGATCACCGTGGGCGTTTCATTGACATTAATACAGGGTGGCCCGGAAAGGTGCATGATGCACGCATCTTTCGGAACACTGGCGTGTTCAGGAAGCTGGAGGCCGGGACTTTTTTCCCCGATAGGAAGATCACAGTAGGGGAAGTCGAAATGCCCATTGTGATCCTTGGAGACCCCGCTTACCCGCTAATGCCGTGGCTCATGAAACCCTACACAGGGTGCCTTGACAGTAGCAAGGAACGGTTCAACTACAGGCTGAGCCGGTGCCGAATGACTGTGGAGTGTGCTTTTGGCCGTTTAAAGGGCCGCTGGCGATCTCTGTATGGGAAGCTGGACTTGGCAGAAAACAGCATCCCCGCGGTTATATCCGCGTGCTGTACCCTCCATAATATTTGTGAAGGGAGGGGTGAAATATTCAGGCAGGCATGGACCTCCGATGTTCAACACCTGGAGGCTGAATTTGCACAGCCAGAGAGCAGGGCTACTAGACGGGACCAGCACGGGGCTGCTAGGATTAGGGATGCCTTGAGGGAGCAATTTGAGGCTGAAAGCCAGCAGTAATGTCTGGTGCCCTGTGGTTACAATGTTGGTAGGAATCTGTGTTTGCTTCACTGATTTGCAGTGCCTGGTTCCTGGCCTAATGGATCTTTTACTTTATGCAATAATAAAGAATGTTTTCAAAACCAAAATATCCATTTATTGAAAAGAAAATAAATTTATTGAAAGAAACAACTGTTTGGGAATCAAGAAAGGGCAATGGGGTGGGGTGGGGTTGGGATGGGGAATGGTACAATCAGAGATCTGCGTATGTCCTGTCTCCACTGCTTTGCATTGAGTGCTGCACTTCATGATGTCTATACTGCATGGTGATGGGGGTTGAGTGCAGGGGGTAAGGCTCGTAGTTTTCAGAGCTGGGTGGTGAAGATACCGGTGTTGGAGGCAGCAGTTGGCGGTAAGAACCCGCACGTTGGGGAAAGTGGGTTGGAGGGGACATGGGGGCACAAGGTAACGAGTTTTGGGGCAAGGGCTGCATGGGGGTGCGGGCGCGGTAGTGCTCCGCCTGCATGGCTACGAGCTCCTGGATAGAGTCTGCTTGGCGCTCCATGATGGTTATCAGCCTATCCGTGCTTTGCTGCCGGTGCTGCGTGGCCTGCCGCCGGTGCGATGAGTTTTCCTGGCGGATCCTGCTTTCTGTCTCCCTCCACTCCTGCGCTCTCTCCCTCCACTCCTGGGCTTTTTGATTTTCTTTAACAGACTGCTGCATGACTTGGTGCAGCATGTCTTCCTTGCTTTTCCGCGGTCTCCTCCGGAGTCTTTGCAGTCTTTGAGCAGGTGTAAACACGGACGGCTGAGGTCTCAAGGTTGCATCTGCAAAGGCAAAATGCAACACTTAACAGAGGCAGCATTGTTTAAACCAGACAGAGTAATCATTCCCCCGCACTTGAGGAGGGCACACACAGTGTACACAATAGCATAATTTTCCTGTCCCAAAGAGAGCGGACATAACCCACGGGAGCCCCAAAATGGTGAGTAAGGGGGACTGATTGTTTCTGGGCTGTACTGTCTTCTGGGTTTCTGTGCCTTGGGGAGAGCCAACAGCTGCAGGGGGCACCTACACTGAACACTGTCCCAAAATTTTCCACAGGAGTTCGTCCTGGAAGATATCTCACTGCTGAGGGTGACCTGGGAAGCAAGGGAGGGTCTTCTATTGCAATGCGGCTTCCGCCCTGGCCCATATGCAGCTTCACTGTGTGCAGCAATGGTCCCCCCGCCCCTCGCGGCACAGTGGCGCGGACACGTTAGCCTGACTGGGACAAGGACCACGGTGGCTCTCCCAAGAAACCTGCGCAAGCGCATTGCCCACATTCTGGATGAGACTTTCGAAGAGATTACCGCGGCCGATTACCGCGAAGTGATAGACCACATCAATGCGCTATTCCACATCTAGGCATGCATGCAGCCCTAACCCTCCTCTCCCGAAAATCTTCCTTCCCAAAAAATAAAGCGCTTACCGGGAACACGCTCTTCAGTTTGTCCTCCACCAGTTTGTCCTCCACCAAGTACCGGCTGCTGCGACTGGCTAGCTTCCTCCGGGCTCGAGAAGAGCTCCTGGCTGCATGGACCCAGGTAGTCCGGGGTGTCTCCAACCGCCCCAGCACCCTGACTCCCGGTTTCCTCCTCGTCCTCCTCCTCCACCACCCGCTCTGAAGTGTCCATGGTGGTGCTCGGCATGGAGGAGGGGTCACCCCCAAGTATCTCATCCAGCTCTTTATAGAATCTGCAGGTCGTGGGGGGAGCACCCGAGCGGCTGTTTGCCTCGCGGGCTTTGCGGTAGGCATTCCGCAGCTCCTTCACCTTAATCCTGCACTGCAGAGCGTCCCGGTCATGGCCCCTTTCAATCATGGCCCTTGATATCTGCCCGTAGGTATCGTAATTCCTACGGCTGGAGCGCAGCTGGGACTGGACAGCTTCCTCCCCCCAAACACTGATGAGGTCCAGCAACTCGCCATTGCTCCATGCTGGGGCTCGCCTGGCGCGTGGAGGCATGGTCACCTGGAAAGATTCGCTGATAGCACTCCACACCTGGCTGGCTGAGCAAACAGGAAGGGGATTTTTAAAATTCCCGGGGAATTTAAAGGGTGGGTCTGACGGTTGGTCACCTGAGGCCAGGGCAGTAGAGTTCGAACTGATGACCAGAGTGGCTAGAACAGGCATTGTGGGATACTGCCCAATACTTCTGGAGGCCAATCAGTGCGCATTGGGCGGCTACACTGGCGCCGCAGCGCTGCAGCAGCAGCACAATTCTCCTTATTCCTCTGGCGGAGGAGGAGTACAAGCAGCGCTGTATCTCCGGAGATACAGCGCTGTACGTGCCTTGCCAGTGTGGACGGGTAGTGAGTTACAGCGCTGTGCGCGGCTTTGGTGCGCTGTAACTTGCCAGTGTAGCCAAGCCCTCTGTGTGCTCAGCCCCTGCAAGACTGTGTGTCTGCTCAGCCCCTGCCTAAGGGCCGGAGCCTGGTGAGACTGATTGCTGCTCGGCCCTGCTTGAGGGCCTGGACCTTTGGAGACTGATCTTCTGTGCCAGGCCATATAGTGAGGTGGCCTGGCTCCCGGCCGCTCCTGCGAGGATCGAGCCCCCCTGCCGGCCGCTTACACAGACCTACTGCACCGTCTGCTGCCTGGACACAACAGCGGCGGTGTCCGTTAGCTGAGCTGAGCGGGCTGCACGCTTGCTGTGCTATGGCGAGACAAGAGCAGGAGAGCAGAGTGGCAGCGGAAGCGGCGGATGACGACGGTCATATAGAGGACCTGCGAGACCACCTGGAGAGCAGGAGAGCAGAGTGGCAGCGGAAGCGGTGGTTGGAAGACCAGTTTTTCTGACCTATTTCACTGTCTGCGGCCAGAGCAGGAGAGCAGAGTGGCAGCAGAAGCGGTCGGTCGATGACGATGGTTAGCAGTCCTACTGCACTGTCTGCTGAAAGCAGTATGGCCCCCGCACGGAAAAAAGGCGTGAAACGATTGTCTGCCGTTGCTTTCACGGATGAAGGGGCGACTGATGACATGTACCCAAAACCATCCGCGACAATGTTTTTGCCCCATCAGGCATTGGGAGCTCAACCCAGAACTCCAATGGGCGGCGGCGACTGCGGGAACTGTGGGATAGCTACCCACAGTGCAACGCTCCGAAAGTCGACGCTAGCCTCGGTACTGTGGACGCACTCCGCCGACTTAATGCCGACTTAATGCCGACTTAATGCGCTTAGTGGGGACACACACAATCGACGGTATAAAATCGCTTCCTAAAAAATCAACTTCTATAAATTCGACCTAATTTCGTAGTATAGACATACCCTTACCTGAATGCATCTAACGCTTTGGAGAGTGAGTGATGTGCCATTTCTCCCACAGGTTTAGCTGACTGAGCAAGTAGACCAGTTCTGTCTGCTCTCATGAGTTAACCTCCTTATTTGCTGCCTTATGCACGCCCTGTAAACTACAGAAGTGATAGAACATTCTTGCCAAGTACAATTGTCATATTGGGGTGTAAAGAAGAGCCAGTATGTGAGATAGCTGGAGCTTAAACCATTTAGAGGGCTGTCGGTAGATGCCATTACCCTGAATTTCACCTGGAACTGAATTTGACAGCCAGTGCACCGTATAGGTGTTATACGTATTCACCAGCCTGCCTTGCCTTGCCTAGCAAGTGAGCAGGTGTGTTTTGAACCAGCTTCCAAGTGGACTTCAAGGTTGTCCTAGTAACGTGTGCTACAGCAGGAAGTCATATGGTGACTGTAGTGAGATCTATAGCAGAGAGGAAGGGGAGCAATTTCTTGGCCAAATGAAGATGGAAAAGTGTTTCCAGTTTCAATCTGGAAATCCATGAGCAGAAGTAAGTTTAATAGATTCTTCCCAGATTTCAAACCATTTGGCAATAGATGGGCCGACACCCATGTTTGAGGGAGCAATTAGATTTTGTGCCAGTTCTTGAGAATGTTTCCCCTGCCAACTGACATCACCTCCTCTTTTTCCGGACTGATTTGAATCCAGTCAAATAATACAACTTCAATTGAATTAATGGGACAAGCAAAGGTTTGAAGATCAGGCTGAGTTAGCATTTATAACTAGTGCGAGTGCAAGAGTTGTAAAGCTCATTTTATTTATAATAAAGAAGTAATCCTATGAGTGTCTGATTGACAGGGAAAAACTAGAAGAACCAACCTTAGTTCCTTCAGACTTGAACTGTGACAAAGCACATGGAAACTCATGCAATCAGTATAGTTATTATTTCTTCAACAAGAGCACTAGCTCCTGACAATGTGATTCAGGATTGGTAAACTTCCAACATTTACTGGTTAGAACCCACTCAGCAGAAAAAGCAGTCTTCAGATTTTGATGTGCCTTGGTAGTGGTAGCATTTTTAGTAGGTAGCAGGAGTGTAGCAGTTTTGCTTATATCCGTCACTAGTGATCCAGTCCTGCTCTTAGTGAAGTTGACCGAAGTTTCATCATTTTCCACTGAGAACAGAACCATGTCTTAGATAGCAGCAAACTTGCAGTGGAAGGATCTTTCCATGGCTGTAGTTCCCAAAGGATTCATCATTCTGATTCTTTTGCCACCCTTTCTCACAATGAGTAGTACCATGTGATGTGTTTTATTTATGTATTGAAAATCATGGAGTAAAATGCTGTTCAGCATGAGCAAGGGTGGCAGAATCTGGGTCTTATTCCAATATGCCCATCACGCTCTCTCTAGACGTAGGTTCAAAAATGAATAACAATCAGTGCTAGTTAGAGAGGACTTCTCCTAACTAAAGCTGTAATGAAAATCTTCCTACATTTGGTGATCAAGAATGGTAAATTAGTATTCCCATGGAATCAATCTATGTGATCAATTTACAAGGAAACCAAGTGAAGATTAATTACTTGTTTAGCGTCTCAATTAATTATGATTCAGTTTGAAAAGAGCTACATTCCAAGCACAGCTTTTATCATTCTGAAATATGCACACTAGAAATCAAGGGATAATTCATGCATAAACTCACATTCAGTGACATTCTTTTATAGGGTTTCCTCGGTCCTTATCGTGTTGCCTCAGTAACACGTCTTTGATCCCCATGACATTCAACCTTCGCGTCCCTGGGGACGGCCGTGAGGATCCAAGTGTTACCAGTTCTGTTCAGACCTTGGACATCACAAGAACATCCTGGAGAAAGGGAGCCCAGGGAAGTGTCAAGCCAAAAGAATTTACCATAACACCCAGTAGTGGTACTGTCCGCTCTCATGAGCTCCTGGATATCCAGGTACAGTATATGTCAAACTACAGTTGAACAGAAGAGTCTGATGGTTTGCAAAGCTAAAACAAGGCTTTTGTTACTATTGGGTTTATTGTAATGTGAGTAATCCAAGAGCTTTTCATAACCCCAGTTTCGGAGGCACTCGAGGTACAGTTCAGTTTCCAAAACTGCAAGTCCAGATTATGAATTTCAACCACAATAATCACATATTAATGAGTTTCCTGATGTGGGTTTAGAGAACTTCTCAGAGCAGTTGGTCTTTCATTTAAAATGGGAGGAGGAAGAAATAGGATGGAAAGTAGTAGTTAAAAAGTAATGCTTGACAGTATATAAGCAAAAATAGTTCACTCTCTTTCTCATTCTCACATTCACCCTCCCAAATGCAATGATCTCCAGGGGGGACAGTGAAAGTTAGGGTATCCATTAATGATCCCAGCTGCTCTTGGGCCAAATTTTGCTTTCAGTTACCACTGTAAATTTGGAATAATTCTATTCAAGTCAGTAGACTGCCTCTGGATTTACACTGGTGTAACTGAGAGCAAAATTTGGCCCCTTGATTTTAAAGCCACAATGAATTTATTTAATTTATTTGTGTTCAGGAGACTGGGTTAAAGGGAGTCTTTTAAGTCTCGCTACCAGGCTGAAGGAGCTAATATCATCATGGAAACGACCATTTTTTCCATTTTTGTAACTGAGATTTTGTCATGTAACACACAAAACAAAGCCATTATCTCATTCTAGTGACAATGTGTAGTGTTTGGTTTGCATTTCAACTCATAGCCAAAATATGGTACAGTCCACTTTCATATTCAGCTACAGTTGAAGGTGATTTATTGGATGGATTTCCACCATATCTGTAACATTAGCTTGAAAGTCAAGGTCAAGTCAAGTCAAGAAGGAGGTTTTAGGCAAAGCTGAACTCTGGCGTAGAGATCTGCACTTGTGTAAGGATCCTGGTGTGAGTTACGGAGCGGAATCCTCTGTCTCCTTATCTTTGACGTGGAAGTTTGGAGGAGATAAACCTGTGGGGTCTCTCGGTTCTTAACTTGGTTTTGCAAACATCCCAGGGCGACCAAAGTATTCACTTATAGAGCGCATTCAGCCTGGGTAAGTGGACACATTGAAGTCAATGGAGTTGCACCTGGTAACATTAAGCTAGTATTTGGCCTTGTATCTCAAATCAGAGATTTTCCAAATGTAACTTTACTCCAAGGGGCCATCTGTTGTAAGCAAACCTACAGATGAAGATTTAGGTCAAAATCCTTGTGTTAATCATCAGACACAAAGGGGAAGAGGAGAAAAGGCAAGTGTGACACCCTGTCACTCCAATATTCACCACTGTCATGTAATTAGAATATGTTTTGTACAAAGTATGTCTTGAGAGGTATCATTCTAAAAGTCTTAATCTGCTAAACATTAATATCTCGTTGGATTGTATGTGCTATCATCGTATGTGAAGTTATGAAGTTTGGCTGTGTATGTGTTACTGAAACATGTTGTGTGGTTGAAAACACCCACAAGCAGCGTTTCAGGTACAACAGTAAAAAGGCCAAACAATGTTACTGGCTCACTGAGGAAATGCACACAAGCACAGGGATTACCCCAGGAACTGTGTACAACAGAAACCTCTCCGAGACAGCACTGCACCATGGGAACTGTTTGACCCAGGTCACAGCAAAAGAGCTTTCCAGCAAGTGGGAAGCAGATATAAAAGGGGGACAATGAGATCATGACGGTACCTCATTCTCCCTGCAACAACACACCTGAAAACACCTGAGGGGCAAGGACTGAACTGGGGGAAGTGATGGTCCCAGGCTAGAGGGATCTTTAGCCTGTGTATGAAAACTTGGGAAAGCCAAGGCAACTTGTGCCTTAAGAATCTGCCAGCCCGTTTATCACGCAGGGTGAGAATTTGTTAATTTCTATCCTACCTAGCTAGTGTGTTAAACTCAGATAATCTGCTTTGATCTGTTTGCTATCACTTATAATCACTTAACATCTATCCTTTGTAGTTAAATAACTTGTTTTTGTTTTAAACCCAGTTTGTGTAATTCATAACTGGGGGGCCAAAAAAGCTGTGCATCTCTCTCTCCACATTGAGGGAGAGGGTGAATTTCATGAGCTTACGCTGTAAGTTCTGTGTGCAGCGCAAGACCATACAATTTTGGGTTTACTCTCCAGAGGGGGAGAGCACTTGAGTACTGGGCAATTCCTTAGCTGAAAGCCTTCTCATGCGGTCCTGATTTCAGTGTCTGTGTCTTTCTGCAGCTGGGTGTGTCCCTACCTGTGTGTGTGCTAGAGGAGGCTTGAGGGCCTGGCTTAGCAGGACAGGATGAGGGAGGCCAGGCTGGTGGAACAGGCAGGCTCAGTGGTACCCCAGTACATCAGGTGGCACCTCGGAAGGGGGGGCAACCCATCACAGCAAGCTTGGTTGTGCCGTAGGTCCTGAGCTGTGCTCCTTGGGAGGGCTTAATGCTCAGAGAGGAAGGGAGATGTATGCTGCAGCACACTTTATTTTTATTCCATATGGTAACATCCCTTGCAGCACCTTTGCTCAGGAGTCCATTGGGCTGTCACATCCCTGAGCCAGCAGACCATGGCCCATTGTGACATGGAGCATATGCAGATGTCATTAGCCATTCCCACAGCTGTAGGCTAGAACGGCTGCTGTGTGGGAGTGGACATTCTTCCTCCACTAACCCACCTGCATAGGACAGGACAGGTTTTGTCTTTGGCATTTTGGCTTTGTTATTCTGCTGTCTAAAGTAAGAAATGTAACAAATATAGCTGTTTTCACAGTGGAACTTTCTATTTTGCACTGTGTCTGATCTCTCCGGGAATTTTAACTTATTATTCAACTGTGAACTCATCTCCAGACAGATCGAAGGAGAGACACACTCCTTTTTAAAGAGTCGTGGCTAAAATAAATCAGAGAAAACAGGCAACAATACGTGTCATCCTTGATGTGCACACAGAATGGGAGGATTCTAGATGATGATGTGTTTGCTAAAACATAAGGATGACTAGGGTGACTCCTGGCTCCTTTTCATTCTTAATGACAGCAAACTTAGGAAGACCATCCCTTCAGACCCCTGTGAGTGCTCAGTACCAAGATGTAGAGCTTGCTGAGGAAAAGAACTGCAGCTTTTTAAGCCATCATGGATGCCCATTGTTATTTAAAGTGATCCTCCTTGGGAAAAAGTTAATGTGCTGGAGGAACCAACTAGGGGCCGTGCTCCTCTTGACCTGCATCTCACAAAGAGGGAATAATTGGTAGGGGAAGTAGAAGTGGGTGGCAACCTGGGCAGCAGTGACCATGAGATGATCGAGTTCAAGATGCTGACACAAGGAAGAAAGGAGAGCAGCAGAATACAGACCCTGGACTTCAGAAAAGCAGACTTTGACTCCCTCAGGGAACTGATGGGCAGGATCCCCTGGGAGGCTAATATGAGGGGGAAAGGAGTCCAGGAGAGCTGGCTGTGTTTTAAGGAAGCTTTATTGAGGGCGCAGGAACAAACCATCCCGATGTGCAGAAAGAATAGCAAATATGGCAGGCGACCAGCTTGGTTTAACAGAGAAATCATCGGTGAGCTTAAACATAAAAAGGAAGATTACAAGAAGTGGAAACTTGGACAGATGACTAGGGAGGAGTATAAAAATATTGCTCAAGCATGTCTGGGTGTGATCAGGAAGCCCAAAGCACAATTGGAGTTGCAGCTAGCAAGAGATGTGAAGGGTAACAAGAAGGGTTTATACAGGTATGTTATCAACAAGAAGAAGGTCCGGGAAAGTGTGGGACCCTTACGGAATGGGGGAGGCAACCTAGTGACAGATGATGTGGAAAAAGCTGAAGTACTCAATGCTTTTTTTGCCTCGGTCTTCACAGGCAGGGTCAGCTCCCAGACTGCTGCACAGGGCAGCACAATATGGGGAGGAGGTGAGCAGCCCTCAGTGGCGAAAGAACAGGTTAAGGACTATTTAGAAAAGTTGGACATACACAAGTCCATGGGGCCGGTGCAATGCATGCAAGGGTGCTGAGGTAGTTAGTGGATGTGATTGCAGAGCCATTGGCCATTATCTTTGAAAACTCATGGCGATCGGGGGAGGTCCCGGATGATTGGAAAAAGGCAAATATAGTGCCCACCTTTAAAAAAGGGAAGAAGGAGAACCCGGGGAACTACAGACTAGTCTGCCTCACCTCAGTCCCCAGCGAAATCATGGAGAACTTGGAGGAGAGGAAGGTGATCAGGAACAGTCAACATGGATTCACCAAGGGCAAGTCATGCCTGACCAACCTGATTCCCTTCTGTGATGAGATAACTGGCTCTGTGGATATGGGGAAAGCAGTGGATGTGATATATCTTGACTTTAGCAAAGCTTTTGATACGGTCTCCCACAGTATTCTTGCCAGCAAGTTAAAAAAGTATGGATTGGATGAATGGACTGTAAGGTGGATAGAAAGCTGGCTAGATCGTTGGGCTAAATGGGTAGTGATCAATGGCTCGATGTTTAGTTGGCAGCCAGTATCAAGCAGAGTGCCCCAGGGGTCTGTCCTGGGGCCGGTTTTGTTCAACATTTTCATTAATGAGCTGGATGATGGGATGGATTGCACCCTCAGCAAGTTCGTGGATGACACTAAGCTGGGGGGAGAGTTAGATATGCTGGAGGGTAGGGATAGGGTCCAGAGTGACCTAGACAGATTAGAGAATTGGGCTAAAAGAAATCTGATGAGATTCAACAAGGACAAGTGCAGAGTCCTGCAGTTAGGACAGAAGAATCCCACGCACCGCTACAGGCTGGGGACCGACTGGCTAAGCGGCAGTTCTGCAGAAAAGGACCTGGGGATTACAGTGGATGAGAAGCTGGATATGAGTCAATGGTGTGCCCTTGTTGCCAAAAAGGCTAATAGCATCTTGGGCTGCATTAGTCGCAGGGTGGGTGCAAGGATGTTTCGCACCCTAGGCGAAACTTCCACCTTGCACCCCCTCCCCGAGTCCTGTGGCAGCTCTCTGCCTCTCCCTCCGCCCTGAGGCGCCCCCCACCCCCACCACCGCCCCCCCCCCCCCCCCCCCCCCGCGGCAGTTCCCCCGGGCCCGGGGAGCCGTGCGGCAGGTCCCCGCCCCAGCTCACCTCTGCTTCGCCTCCTCCCTGAGCACGCCGTCGCCGCTCCACTTCTCTCGCCTCCCAGGCTTGTGGCGCCAATCAGCTGTTTGGCGCTGCAAGCCTGGGAGGGAGAGAAGCGGAGCGGGGCAGCGTGCTCAGAGGAGGAGGCAGAGCAGAGGTGAGCTGGGGCGGGGAGCGGTTCCCCTGCGTGCCCCCCCCCCCACCTTACTTGCTGCAGGCGGCCCTTCCCGCGCCCCCTGCCCCACCTCCCTCTGCCTAAATGCCGATGACGACCGGGGCGGCCGAAGATCCGGCCGCTGCGGTTGCCGCCGAAGGACCCAAAATGCCGCCCCCCAAATGCTAGTGTCCTCGGCGACCGCCTAGGTCGCCTAATGGGTTGCACCAGCCCTGATTAGTAGGAACATTGCCAGCAGATCGAGGGAAGTGATTATTCCCCTCTATCCGACACTGATGAGGCCACATCTGGGGTATTGCATCCAGTTTTGGGCCCCCCACTACAGAAAGGATGTGTACAAATTGGAAAGAGTCCAGAGGAGGGCAACAAAAATGATTAGGGGGCTGGGGCACATGACTTATGAAGAGAGGCTGAGGGAACTGGGATTGTTTAGTCTGCAGAAGAGAAGAATGAGGGGGGATTTGATAGCAGCCTTTAACTACCTGAAGGGGGGGTTCCAAAGAGGAGGGAGCTAGGCTCTTCTCAGTGGTGGCAGATGACAGAACAAGGAGTAATGGTCTCAAGTTGCAGTGGGGGAGGTTTAGGTTGGATATTAGGAAAAACTATTTCACTAGTAGGGTGGTGAAGCACTGGAATGGGTTACCTAGGGAGATGGTGGAATCTCCATCCTTAGAGGTTTTTAAGGCCCGGCTTGACAAAGCCCTGGCTGGGATGATTTAGTTGGGGTTGTTCCTGCTTTGAGCAGGGGGTTGGACTAGATAACCTCCTGAGGTCGCTTCCAATGCTAATCTTCTGTGATTCTATGAAAAGAAAAATCTGTTGCTTTGCTAAAGCCACATTTCCACATTTTTCCATTCTATGGATCACTTTATATTAAAAAAATAATCTTGGAGCCCATCTCTGGTCCTAGACTTTCCAATTCCTTACAATTTTGGTCTCAAAATGCTTCCTTAATGGTCCACCAGATAAGGCTTCCTGGACCAGTGATGGTCCAAAGATCCTCAACTGAGAACCATTGATACAACCAGTGCAACCTTACTCAACAGAGTCCTTCTCCAGCCAATGATCTCCAAGCTCCAAAAGCCCAACAAAGGGGATACTAGAGGTTGTTAAATGAGCACCCCATCTGAGGGATTGGGTTAGAAAATAAAGTATTTGTTCCCCCTTTCCTGCACTAGGTGACCTTATGTTCCAACACTGTGAAGAGATATGAAATGGCATTGGTGGTGGATGTGGATGGTATCGGAGAGGAAGTGCTGGCACTCCTAATCACAGCGAGGTATTGACACTCCCTTTGCATCCATTCCCCCTTTGTTTCTCTGTCACCTACACTGTGCTGCCATATACACAATATGCTAGATTTATCCCTCCCTTCCAAAACGAGAACCCCTGTTTAATATGATTATTGTGCATAGTTGGGCACTAGAACTAAACCTCCTAAGGGAGTGACAAAGTACTGTAAACAACACATGTTGAAAAGCACCTGTACTAAAGAGAAGGGAGGGGCCCGGAGCCTTTTTCAACATGGGAAGAGTAAGAGTATTTATTATTGTCCGTGACTTTCAGTGGTTGCAACAGATTTCATGTGTGAAGAGCCCAACAGCCATCCCTTTTCATCCTGAGTATTGTACTTAACTCAGGTTGTAACAACAGGGGTGTATTCACTTCTTGCAGTGGAAAATCTATTTGGCATGGAGACATCCGAGGCATGGATGGCAATGCAATGATGGGGCTAGTTTCAAACAATTAGCATGTGGATTGATACCAAAGAGTTTAAGACAAAATTCTGAATTTTAGCTAGGAGAAATAAACAAAAGATAGTGACGAGGGAAGAGTATTATTATTTGCTTTATATAATGAGCTCAGCTTCATCTTCTTTCCTCTAGTTTTAGTTATTTGCCATCACAGACTTGAGCCAGGGGTCATTTTTCCTGGGTCAGATACTGTAGGACTGTTGTAACTCGGTTGACTTCAGTGCAGTTACAAAAGGGATGCATTTGGCCCTGGATGTATAATTGTGTATGGGGGGAGGGCAGTTTTAAAAGACCTTGGTACTGGCTTAGCACTGCTCCCTTTGAAGTCAATGTGAACTTTGTCATTGACTTCAGTGGGAACAGAGTTAGGCCAACACTGAGTCTGGAAAATCCCACCTGGAATCAATTTTGTAGGATAATTAGGAGATCATCATACAGGAACACTAATGGACATGACTTTCATCAGCCTGGTGGTCCCCCTGACTCCTCTCTGATACATCCTGCAGAAGGCAGCAGTTGCCCCAGTTTGTAAATTAAGACGTTTTCCTTCTATCAGCTAAACGGCTTCTCAAATCCAGATAAAGGAGGAAGATTTGTATTCTGGGTTAATGGGTAGGTGTTGCAGAATGACAAGAGACAGAAAGCTCCCTGGAGGCTCAGATACAAACCCAAAATCACCCTTTCCAAGTAGGGTTTTAGGGCAGGGGTGTCAAGTTAATTCACATGAACACAGATTTGGCAGAAGTCTCTAGCTGCACATTCCTTCCATGCAGAAAACACAAAAAATATGAACCAACCAGTACATATTGTCCAGGCTAAGAAAGCTCAGCATGTTAGCAGGGTTCCAGTCTGAGAAATTGCACCCTGCTTGAATGCTTGCTGGTGTTAACAGAACACTGTTGAGTAGAGACCCATGGCAGTTTCCCCATATGTCCTTTAACAGAGATTGTTGATTAAAAAGTGAATAAAAAGAATTTTAAGATGATTAATGACTGTATGGGTGTAAAGCCTCTATGTGACAATGACAAATATCTTATGTTCCATTTCACCATATTCTGGGAGTAAACAAACACTATATTCTCTTGGTATCTGTAATGCTGTTTTTTGGTGGGCTAGATGTGTTGTTCCTCCACTGCGTGTGGTTAACCCTGTGGTGAAGTTTGGACGGTGTTTCCTGAAGTTCCCTTACCAGCAGATGGTGATGCTTGTGAACGACGCTGAGCTTCCAGGGTGCTACGGGGTTCTCCCTCAGGTTTGTCATCTCACCCTCCCTTTCTGCTGCTTCTCTTCCATTTCCATGGGGCTCTCTGAGAATGGAAGGGGTATTTCCCGACTACCACATAACAGATAGTATTAAATGCTGTGTTATTGTTGTCTCTAGCCTCACCAGCATTTGATGTGAGAATGTTTAAGTTCTCTTCTTTGGAACTCTCTTGCAAGTGAGAACTTAAAAGTTCTTAAAGGGGAGGGTCCCACAGCATTGAAAGCAGGAGTGATTCTTTGAAAGATACAAGACATTATAACCACAAGGGTTTCTTTCTGAGAGGCTGTAGTTCACAAGAGGAAAGGGAAGAAAGCCACTGACTGAGTCCATAGCTGGTGGTCTGTGTGGCATTTCCTATTATTTCATGGTGTAGCCCATTCTACAACAGGAAAGGGGAACAATTCAAAGCCTTCTGTGAGCTCTGTTTATGAGTCAGCAGTAGGCTGGGCTGAATAGGTGCAGCTGCTGTGGGAGCCACTGGGCCAGATTCAATGGTGGTGTAGTTACACATTAGGCATCAGTTGGTTAGAAAGCAGTTGTCAATGTCGACTTGCACCAATCTACAAGATTTTCAAAGCAAGCAGAACTTGCAAGCCAGGGGCCCATTTCACTTTACTGGTAAAAACCAGGCTGCAGTCTCGGGCAACAGAGAGGTCACTGGCATGTGGGCATGGGGGGCCTCACAATTCCATATCCCCCATGAGGACTGGAGCCAGCAAAGGAAGAGTTGGGGCCAGAGTGCCTGGAAGGTTCACTGACTCAGCATATATTCCTGGGAGCCTCCATTGGTGAGCCCCATAGAGCCCCAGATGGAACCTAAAGCTGCCTTCGTCCTAGGGTGAATCCCTCTTGGAGACATCTCTCCTGAGAGCAATGGAACTCCTGTGCCTACATGGATGAGTCAAACCCTGAAGGAGCTGAAGGGGAGAGTTGCTTTCCTTGCTACCTCACAGGAGAGTGTAAGATAAAGCAGCTAGGCCACTCCTTCTCCAATTCTCCGAGACCAGATTTAGCCCTGGTATAATGGAAATGGCACCTGTTTACCCAGAGCTAAATTTGGA
Organism: Platysternon megacephalum; assembly: GCA_003942145.1. Classification (NCBI taxonomy): domain Eukaryota; kingdom Metazoa; phylum Chordata; order Testudines; family Platysternidae; genus Platysternon; species Platysternon megacephalum. The sequence goes on from QXTE01000452.1 coordinate 396,562, forward strand.
CCCCGCAGAATACCAAACTGGTGTAAGTTTTGCTACTTACACTTGTTGATACTAGTTTCTGGCTAACTTTACTCCCCCATTTACATGCTGTTAAATGTAGTCCATTGTATTTTATTTTTACTTACTCTCTGTTGCTTGTAATATCCTCATAGGTGATTAAAAATAATGTCCTTCCCCTCATATTTTTCCTATTTCCATCTGGCAGACATGGACACTGTTCCATATTTTCTGGGGCACCAGCCAACATAGTCACTGTGTTCTCTTTCATTGTTTTGAGTAACTCTTTCCTAATGAAACCTGGAGATGCTTGGAACAGGTGCCCCTGGTATTCAATCTGTTCGATTGGCTGGATCGCCTTTAGGTGATGCCTCGGGCAAGTAAATATCTGTACTAGTTCCTGGAAAGATTTAGACATTTGAAGGCCAGAAGGGGCTATTGTAACACAGGCCAGAGAATTTCACCCAGTAATTCCTGCCTCACGCCTATAACTTCTACTGAGCAATAGCAGGTCCCTTAGAAAGAGACCCAGTCTTGATTTAAAGACTGCAAGTGATGGAGAACCCACCACATCCTGTGGTGAGCTGTTCCAATGGTTAATTACCCTCCATGTTAGAAATGTGCGCCTTCAGCTGTGCTGTTTTGCATATTTTATAGTCTATCTCTGGCTGAAATTCCCCCCTGCACAGAAGGCAGGCGCTTGTCTGTGCATCACTTCGGTCCCACATAAGTCCCCAAACTATGGGTCAGCATAGGCTTTGTGCTAGTCTTCTGCACCACGGTCAATTTCCCCCTTTGAACCCAGTGTTCTGCACGTGATTCTTTTAACTGTGCAATACTTGTAATTTTTTTAAATGTCAAGGAATGGAAAGTTTCCAAAGAAGTCATGGTGAAGATAATGTTCTGGTTATGTCTCTGCACAGGAGTATGAGGAGAAGCCCTCTGTGTTGTACTCCAGCCCCAGGCCTTGTGGCATTATTCAACCTCATAGCACTGTGGAGATCCCCTTAGCACTGGAAACCCAAGTGACTGGACAGCAGGACACTGTGGCTTCCATAGCCATGTTTGGGAGTGAAGAATCCCCCCTGGTGAGACCCTGATGATGAAATACGCCTTGTGTCTGAATCAATGTTCTCTCTGGAGTGTGGAGACCTGTACTGAGGGTGGTCTTTGCTCATTTGACAGTGCACACTGCACGTTTGTATTCAGACAGTCTAGTTCTTTACAATTCCAAGGATTTTTCTGGTGAATTCAAAAGCTGCAGTAGTAAACTCACGTCATTAGAGAGTAAATATCACTGTGATATCACCTCACTGATGATAGAAGTCAGATGTTTTGAGGTTAATTGCACTGCTCATACCAATAACGAGGAGAGTCAGGAAAGATCAAACCTGTTTCAGTTGGCAAGAAGAATATGGGCCTGATCCCAGAAAGTGCCGAGTGCCCTTCACTACTGTATAAAGTCAAGGCGAACGGAGGGAGCTTAGAACCTTGCAGGCCCGTATCTTTTGAAGGGGTGTGAGAGGAGTATACAAGTAATGACTGGTGCAGAGAAGAGAAGGTAAATTGGGCATTTCTATAGACCGTTTGCTGTAGTTCACATCGAAAGGGACAGAGAAATGGGAAGGCCACAAATTTAAATCTTTTACATAGCTTGGCTGGGGTTTTCAGAAGCACCTAAGGATAGTCACTGGGAGTCAGGCACCTAACTCCCCTTTAGGTGCTTCACCTGACATGACTACCTGGAGAACTCATTGCCACCAGAAACCATAGAGACCAGGAGCTAAGTATGATTCCAAAAAGATTAGATGTTTATATGAATAATGAGAGAGAATAAAAAAGAAAAGAATAAACCCTCATGATTCATTGCATACGGGGATTGGTCCTGCTTTGAGCAGGGGGTGGGACTAGATGACCTCCTGAGGTCCCTTCCAACCCGGATATTCTATCATTCTATGATTCTAAGCCAAGAACTAACTGCCTGGGGGTAGAAAGGAAACTTTCCTTATGGGCAAATGTTTCCATTGGCCACTGTGGAGAGTACTCTGAAATATCTGGAACTGCCTCTCTTTGTAGATGAACCCTTGGTCTAAGCCACTACAGCAATTCCTTTGTCTCTCAGTCTGTTGTATTCTTACGGAGTAACAAAGGCCCCAATTTGAGAAAGCAGCCCTGTTCAGGAAAGCACTTAAGCACATGCTTAACTGTGAGCACATGCTTAAGTCCTCTCACACACTTAGAAAAAGCAGCTCCTTAAATGCTGTCCTGAACAGGAATCAGCTGATGCATGTGGTTAAGTGCTTTTCTGAATTCAGTCCATTATGGGCCACTGTAGCCTCTGTACTAATATCTACAAGGAAGGCCATATCAGCTGTAAAATTGGTAGGCTGCAACTGGAGTGAAGGTAGACTTTTTCTACCAAATGTGAACAAGTATGGGCAAATGTGAACAAGTATGGGCAAGTGGTTTCTGAATTATGACATGACACTCTACAAATAGAGTTATTTGTCAGAATTCCAAGAGGCTTCCTGGTTTTTTTTACCACCTTCTAGCAAAAAATAAATAAATAAATAAAATAAAAAGGGTAAAAAGGTGAGTGATAAAATGTAGTTTATTGAATTCATCTAGCTAAGAGCTAAAGCAAGTTTAGTTAATTACATTTTAATTTAAAGTGGCACTAACTTTTGAAATAGCGATGACAGAATGGCTTGTCATCACTGATGAGCATGAACTAGGGTGTCAAAGGACTGCTGAAAGCCTAAGCGGCCATTAACCAAAAGTAAGGTTGACATTTCCAAAGCAGTGCAAAGGGTGTGGGCTTTCTTTAAAATGAATGGAAGGTGTGCAGCTATCTCCCCTGGACTGCACTGGAAATCTTAACCTAGGTCTCCAATCCTTTTCTTTGCATTATAATGTAGACCAATGGCTAGGGGCTTTGTCAATGGAGGAAGGTGAATTTTGCCATCTAGGCTGAAGTTAGCCAAATAAGTGGTTTGTAAAGTTAAGACACATTACAAAAAGAAGTGTGTGAGGGGGTGGGGGGCGCTTCTCACAGTTAGAATTTCCTGACCTTTTAGTGGTTGGTTTGTTTTTCAAACTATGGTGATCTTGTAAAGATTTTACCCTTGGATTAATGATGTGTACTTTCAGCCTTAGCCTCACTTTAATGATGTGAATTAATATGTCAGACCTTACCCCGAAGGGAGCCCTGTGAATTGTGGGATCTTAACAATTTCTAAGGGAAAACTAAGCACTTCAGTAAACTCATAAGTGCGCCCATTAAGTTGGAGTTTAATGCATAGCATTTGGCTTTCACTCAATTGCAGCAAACATCTGAGCTGTGCTAATAGAAAGCTCGCCGTGCATAAGCATAAACACTTGCATGTCTTGTTGCTAAAGCTGCCTCAGGTTTGAATTTTGTCCAAGCTCTGCCCGGAAGCTTTAACACACTTTTAGTAGGTCCCATTCTGGCCACCCAGACTTTTCCCCACTAGTGAAACATTGTGAGCAGTATGGCCAACAGCCTGCTAAGCACTCTACTGATGGTTGGTTTCAGGAGCGTGGGCCTTATTCTGCTCTCTCTTGCACTGATGTAACTCTGTTGAGTTCAGTGGAGTCACTCTAATTTTAGGCCAGTGAAACAGAAAGAAGAGCCTGGTCCTATGATCTTATGTTATGCTAGAAGCTGGGAATGGGCGACAGGGGATGGATCACTTAATTACCTGTTCTGTTCATTCCCTCTGGGGCACCTGGCATTGGCCACTGTCGGAAGACAGGATACGGGGCTAGATGGATCTTTGGTCTGACCCAGTATGGCTGTTTTATGTTCTTATGTTATGCTTAATAATTCCCAAAAGCTTGAGTCTGCTATAGCCCTTCTCAGAGTGCAGTCTTTCACAAATCCTTCTCTCTAGGCTGACCCTTCATGGCTGTGTTGCCTTGTGTTTTACTTGCAAGTGACGGGATGTCAGTTTCAATTTGCTGCAAGTAATCCTGTGTGTTAGGGAGCTGGTACAATACAGCCTGGGGTTTACCTGTGGCGTATCAGCCTGCAGCCTGCCACAGGCAGCAATTTTACAGCTGGCTGCTATCAAAACAGGTGGTCATTGAGTACTACAGCTGACTGCCAGAGGACAGTCTATTCATTCCCAAATGATTGAAACTGACACTATGTCCCCATCAACAGAGCCAGCAAGACCTTTGAGCCCATGGAAATATTACCTATAGGAATGTCTTCCCTCTCGTCCTCCTTTTCCTTTTATATAATTTGGCTTGTGAGCAATGGCCTGTTAAATGTTGCTGCTAAAAGCACTTTTGAGAATGGTTTAAGTGAAGCATTTAAAAAAATATTAACCACTTCTCTGCTGAATGACATACCATGGACATGTGCAATTTGACACAGCTAGGGATTCTAGGTGGCCTGTCTTCCTTACTGGGTGTTCTGTAGAAAATGAATGACAGAACACTAAAGGTTAACGTCCCGGAAGGACACATGCTACGTTTGATTGCTCTGCTGGGGAAGAGCACACTAAAAACTTAGATATGCTCTCAGGAGAGGTGTTTATCAACGCACACTCTCCAGGGACTCTCTCCTTTGTGTTTTTTGTTCTTTTCAGTCTTCTCGATTAAAAAGGTTTCCTCTCCAAACATTGAAGTGCAAGTACAGTAGCAGAGCAGTGCTTCCCAACCATATTCAGAGCCTGAAAGGCAAACACACGTTTTCCTAACAATTGCACGAACTATTGTTCCATTCATAATGAGGCCTAGTATGAAAAAGATCTGTATGAAAGATCCTGATGTCTTTAGAAAGGGATTTCACTAGCTCCCTAACATTACTGCCATTTCCAGAAGGGAAAGCCAGGCTGACAGCCCCATCCTCTTCCTCCACACTGCCCCAAAATCCTACTCTCCAGGAAGTGCTGGAAATGAGCGAACCTGATGTCTCCAGGGCTGGGAAATGAGTTATCCATGGTTTCCTTCTCGCGCTCCTGCTCTCTCCAACATGTTGGGGGAAACAGCCACTGTAGGTCTGCAATGGAAGCGAGTGAGCCACCAGCAGCTGCTGGCTGTTACTCTTAGGCAGTCTGATATAGGAACCCATGCAGAGTACACTAGGCTTTGGTGGCAGTCTTTCCAGCTGAGTGGGACTAGATGTGGGTCACTCTGGGAGCAGCCAATGCCATTTCTTGAGTCAGATGTCATTCAGGGTGCTGTACAGGACAGACTGGAACTTGGTGTCTAAATAATATGCTTTGCCCTTTCATGAGTCACATAGCATCTTGTCACTAGGAGGGATTATTACTTATTTGATTTCAGTTTAGAAGTAGGTATGAGGGATTTACAGGTCTTGAACCCGGGTCTGTGGCTCCCTAGACAAGCATCAGATCACAGACATCATCTGACACCTCCACCAGCAGGGAGTGAGGGCTGGTGGACCTCAGCTCACCATAGGCACTGCCCACGAAGATCTCAATTGGAGGTGATGTCTGGCCTCTCCAATTGGCTCAGACTCATTATTTAAGCTGGAAGGAGGCACAGGACTTTGTCTGAGGAACTAGGTGAATCCCTGGGTGGCTGCTACATTGGACCCTACCTTCTCGCCTGACTCCTGAACCCTGCCTTAATCTGGATTCTTGCATTCCTGTCCTCTCTTGTCCCTTCCCTCCTGCCTTGTTCCAGATTCCTGCTTCTGAGCCCCACCCCTGGCTACTGACGCTGGCTCTGACCCTTGGCTTAACTCCTGCCTCTGTCTCTGTCACTGACCCCTGGTGCCTGACTCCTGCTCTGACCACTAGGCCTGATCACCACTGCTTTGACCACTGCGTCTGACTGCCTATGACCTGGTCCATGACAGTAAGGTTGTTTGGTCCTGTGCAGTCTGTATCCTACAGCAAAAAGACTGGTGTAAACATTTAAACCATTAGCTGCTTTTAATGCTCTGGGAAGGTGACTTGGATAATGGATCACCATTCCACCCCACCCCTCCATGACCCTTGGGACTGATCCATGTGAAGGTAGAGAATACTGTCAGGATCACAGATATTCAGGAGAGACCATTACAGCTCAGGTGACATCATTAATATCCATTACTTATACAGCGCCATAATGTGCATGGCACTTCAGACACAAGTAAGACATGAACCCTGCTCCAAAGTGTCTGGTTCACACTCACACCAGTGTAACTCTAATGGAGGTATTCCTCATTTACACCAGTGGTGAGTGTGTGACAGCAGAAGAAGTTAGAGGGAAGGATGGGAAAATGTTGAGAAGGGGTAAGATGGGGTGGCAACGGTCAAAGGGAAGAGAAGGGAGAGGTGAATAGGTACAAGTGGAGAGCTGCAGGACAAATGCAGTTGGTTTGGTGGAACAAGGCAAACAGGGAGGTGGATTTCTCTATCACCAGATAACCGTTCTGAATGGATGACCTTCTTCACGTGAAGATCACTCAAAATCCCAGGTCTACTCCAGTCGTTCACTACCATGCTGTGTCCAAGGATTGAGAACAGTCTAGGAGAACAATGAGAGCTAGCTGGCCCCTTTCAACTTTCCCTGCTTTTGTTTTCCCCTGTTTCCTGGAGCAGAAGATTCATTTAGTGAGCATTGGTGAAGGCCCAGTTGTCTACGTGGATCCTGCTCAGATAGATTTCGGCAATATCCAGGTTCTAAAGGATGCTTCCTGTACACTCCACCTCTCCAATCAGACCGTTATTCCTGCACCATTTTGGGCACAGATGGTAAGTGCACTGCGGGGCTATTTTATAATGAACACGTAGCTTGGAATGTATAGTCTCAACAGTCTGTGACTTGACTTTATATGCAGCATTCTCCTAAAATTATCTCAAAGAGAGAATAAAATGGGCATGACATAATTCCCCAAAGTGGCTGGCTGAGTCTGCTCTGAAGTGCACCTGAGTCACCCCATTAGTGTCAGTGGGATCTCATAGATGCAACTAAAAGTAGAATTTGGCACTTGATCTTCTTTCTAACCTTTCTCTTGATAGGGAGTTTAGCTGTGCTGATCATGTTTATGTACCTATATGAGAGACATCTTATCTCTTTGTTCCTGAAAGGTAAGCACTTCCGCATAGATCCCCTCAACTGGGCCGCACACATTGACTTCTGGCTTGTGCTTCAAAATTTGCTCGCAAAGCTTTTAGCTGTATGGGAAACAACATGTGAGGGATCGTCCACAAATTACTAATGGGGAGGTGAGCTGGATTTTTAATGGTGTTACTCTCACTGGGCGTTTTGGCAGCTCAGTTGCTGCATAGAATCTACTTTGTTTGTAAAGGGAGCTGTGTAGTTAAGTTTCATAAATGCTGAGAATGCACTGCAGTATCTTTGTATTTTGTGGCATTGCAGAATATTTCTGGGTCTTTGGGGAATGTTATAGGGAAAAGACAGTTCAATCTTGCCCGCATGCTCGGGGTTCAGCTGATCGCCATATTTGGGGTCGGGAAGGAATTTTCCTCCAGGGTAGATTGGCAGAGGCCCTGGAGGTTTTTCACCTTCCTCCGCAGCATGGGGCAGGGGTCGCTTGCTAGAGGATTATCTGCTGCTTGAAGTCGTTAAATCATGATTTGGGGACTTCAACAGCTGAGTCAAGGGTGAGAGTTATTTCAGGAGTGGGTGGGTCAACTCTTGTGGCCTGCATCATGCAGGAGGTCAGACTAGATGATCATAATGGTCCCTTCTGATCTTAAGTTCTATGATTCTATGATTCAATTCAGTGAGACTTTTTCAACCTGACAGGCTACACAGGTGTTCTAAAGTGTTAAGTCAGACCCCTCCAGAGTCTGTCGGGGTGGGGATCCTTAGCCAGGAAGGGGATCATGCTCTGTGTTTGGAGTTTGCACCCCTCTGTCCGTTGGTCTCTCCCTAGTTGGTGGCAGGTTGCTTCACAGTGATGCCATCTCTGCCGTGTCTCTCCTATCGCCCCATGTCAGGCACAGTTTTTCCTTATTACTTTTTTGGTGAGATGTCCTTTATGATTCTTGATCATCTGAAGAAATATTTTTCTTGCACTTCCTCATATTTCAGTTTCCACAGTACCTAGAGGTGTCTACGGGTTCATCTCCACTGCAGCCATGGTGTGATTTGCAGCTGGTGTAGATGTACCAGCACTAGCTGTACTCTAGCTAGCACGCTAAAAATAGCAGTGAGGACATAGCAGGGTGAGCTTCACTGTGGGCTGCACAAGCCCACCTGACTGCCCTGGGTACATACTGACTTGTGCAGCCCATCCAGAAGCCCCTGCCATCATGTTCTCACTTCTCTTTTTACCAGGCTAGCTAGAGTACAGCTAGCAAGGGTACATCTAGACGAGCTGCAAATCACACCTGCGGCTGTAATATAGATGTACCCTGTGATGGGGTGCAGGGGCTTGACCTGGTTCTGAGTGAACAGGGGAGTAACTTCAGCTCAGCTATCTCCTGAGCAGGTGCTGAAGGGAAGGTTTGTAAGAGTGGCTGCTTGGGCTGCCGAAGGCGAGGAGGTCAAGGAGTCTTGTGCCCGCTTGTGCCAGCCTGGGTTTGGCCTGATGAGTTTCCTTGAGCTTAACCAGCATGGCATGCTCCCTGCTAGTGAAATGGATTGTGGAAATCCCTCTCTGTGTCCCTTATAGTTGGTGATCAGAACACTTTGTGATCCTCAGCTTTGATAACAGTGATGGCAGGAAGATTTGCACTGGACAACTGGAACACGTCCCTTATGGCTGGTGGACGGTGCACTGTGTCTGTATTGTAGGGAAAGGGAAGATGAAAGATCTCACTTTTCCCCAATGGGCTAAAATCTGCTCTCAGATGTACTTTACACATGCAACTGAGAGCAGGATTTGCACCACATCATCAGTTTAGCTGGTAGATCACCCACCATTTATTCACCTGTCCTGGGGTGATGAAAATGGTAGATACAAGCATGAGAGACAGATATGGAAATTTGGGAAAAAAATAGGCAGCAACCCATAATAGGTGCCTTTCCTTTCAGGATGACTGTCTGAACTTCTGAAGAAACCCAGTGCTTCCTTTATTGGCTTAGAGGGTGCCCATAGCTGCCATTTGGTTTCACTGCTTAGATATTTCTGCAGGACAGACCGTTGTGATACCCCTTCCCCCTTTAGTAGCAAATCATGAAACCCTGGATCTTTGAAGTCAGGCCTATTGATTGCAGCTCACACTTGTGAAGAAATGGTTATTGATTGAAGTTTATGGCGCACTGAAGGGTCATCTACCTTGCTGGGCTCAGATGGGCAGCTCTGCTGATCGAAGAAGATTGGATTTAGCAGCAAACAACAGCAGAAGATAAAGGCAGGTGATAGCGTTCAAAATGTAAAGAGAAAAGGCCTCCATGGGTATGTCCATCTTCATCCTACTTGCTTTGGTCTTAATTAGTGTATGCGAGTTGCTGTTCCTGTCCGGTCAGCCAGCTTTCCAGTAGCTTGTTTGCTTTATGGGGAAGGAGGTCTTTATGAAAACACACTGAAAAGGTCTGATGAGTGGAGATCATGCGGGAGTAGAATACACAACTACCCAAAACTATCCATAATGTACAAATCTACACAGTCCTGCTTAGAGCCTCTAAATGTCACCAGACCTGTCATGGGGTGAACTGCTTTCAGCAACACTGACCTGTTTGCTGCAGAGCGTACTGCCCTCTTCCATCAAGATGAAAGGTGTGGTTGAAATCTCACACTGCTGGGTCACTATGGGTGGGCAAGGACTCATAGATTCACTCAGCCAAGCATTTCTCCCCACAAACATTGTCACTAAAGTTAAAACTTATATGGACTGATGTCCCCAGTGGAATTGCTCAGAGGTCCCGTGGATGCCTCCAAACAGCCTACATGATGTCCCGTTTCCAGCTTTGAGGTTAGCCAGTGACAGAGAGAGTTCAGGCTAAAATGGCCTCAAAAGTTGTGCATTCAGAGCGGGTGGTTGGAGGTAACAGTTTGTGTGTACCGTTGTCATGCATATGTACAAATTTGGGTCTTCAGGCACAAATTTAGAGGCCAGGTTCAGATCCCTTGAATATTGTGCCCTAAATGTTGGTAGCAACTCAACTAAAATAAATAACTAGGTGAATAATTATCAGGATTCCCTTTCTATAGAAGCCCTTACTCTACTCCAGCATGGACACTTAGATTTGACTGGTGTGCATAGGATGCTGAGTCACTTCCATCAGCAGATCAGTAAAGGTGCAAAACCTGTTTGTACCAAAACCACCAATCTAAAAGCAAAAAGAGTGTAACTTTTTGTAAGTTGGCATGTGAATTTATACATATTGCATCTGTACATGATGTAGGATCTGCTCTGCACGCACCATCGAGGTGCACATCACCCCAGACAGGGTAAGGAGGAGGGGGAGCCGTGGCCTGGCAGCCAGGAGGGAGCAGGCTGCCTGTGCGTGGGAAGCTCAAGACTCCCACTGTGGCAAGGCAGCTCCGCACCACCTGACTGTGTTTGCGTGTGGTTACAAGAGGAGACTTCCTATGCTGCTGCTGTAATTGCAAGCGCTGCCCTTCCTTGTAAACGCTTCACATGCTCCTTCCTCCACCCATCGCCCTCCGAAGAGCCAGGAGTTTGAGTCCCTCTGTGGGGATCCTGTATGCTGTGTTCAGTCTCCTCCTGACGATTGTCTGGGACCCAGCAGGAGGCTCAATATTCTGTACCACTGCTCTGGTAGGGCTCTATTCAACTTAGTCAGGAGGAATGACTCAGCAGAAAGAACATTCTCCTCAACAGAAGATATTACCTCACCCACCTTGTCTCTCTAATTTCCTGCGACCAACACGGCCACACCAACACTGCCTACTGTGTGCTGACAGATAACTCTGTGAACCCTTCGGTACTGCGCCTTCTTAAAAGTATTGCCACGGAAGATAAATAAAACAAGGAAACCTGGATAAAACGGCACCAGATCAATGAGAGGGATTTCATGAGACAGGGAGGAGGGGACTCTTTTGGGTGGAACAAAAGTAAACTTGGGCTCTGTTTTCCTCCGTCAAGTGGAGTTTCAAAAAGAGATGTCGTAGCCAGAGATTGGCTAGCGCCCTGGCAAGGCATGGGAGGCTGCACAAAACCAATAAACCAACCTTCCTTCCCTGCAGCAAAATCCAAAACAGCTGCATAGTGAGGGCTGGTCCACACTAGGGGCGGGATCGAACTAAGGTACTTCGACTTCAGCTACGTGAATAGCGTAGCTGAAGTCGAAGTACCTTAGTTCGAACTAACGCGACTTACCTCGCGTCCGCGTGGCGCCGCGATCGAAGTTCGCGGCTGCCACTTCGAACTCCGGTACTCCGCTCGCCCTGCAGGAGTACCGGAGTTCGAAGTAGCGCGTTCGGGGATCGATTTATCGCGTCCAGACAAGACGCGATAATTCGATCCCCGATACTTCGATGGCTACCCGCCGATCCGGGCGGGTAGTCTGGACGGGGCCTGAGAGACCAGCACTGACACTCGACTCTGAGCTCTGCTACCTCCGCTCCCAGAGCTCTGGGAGTACCAGAGAGATTTAGTACAAATAATTCTTTGGATAAAAATTCCAAAGCTCTTACTCAGTTTTTACTCTTGTAAAATCCCCCTTGATTTCGAAGTCCCTGGTGACTTCAGGGAGAGTTTTGACTGAGGGTTGCCTACATGGCGAGTTACTGGCAGCAAGCCAAGGTGTGAATCTCCAGCACACCAGCTTGCTGTGCAGTAACACCCCATATGGGCACTGCTCAGGTGCACTTTCAAGAAGTGCTAAGCCAGGTTGCACAGCAGACTTTCATGATACTGTTGCAGTGTCCGCATGGGATGTTACTGCATGGCAACCTAGCGCCCTGGAGATTCACCCCCCGGCTTGCCACATAGTAACTTTCCATGCAGACAAGCCCCGAGTAAAGACTTCAGGATTTGTCCCCAAAACAAGTCTTCCAAGGAAAGAGATGCTCTAGTTGCCCTTTTAAGAACAATTCTGCATAGTGGGTGGGGGGCTGGACTAGATGAACTAATACATTTTCCCCCATCTCTAATTTCTGTGATTCTGTGGATGGCCATAACCAGTTGATTTAGCGTCATGGCAAATGAAAACATAAAGGAAAACTGCACGTTAGGGCCCAGGATGGGTTATGCTGCGTTGATACAAGGGCAGTCAGTAAACTCAGCGGCATCCTGCTGCTGCCCATAAATAAAGATGAATTTGGGGGTTTCTTGTTTTGTGTTTTGATGCATGTGAATTTGAATATAGGGAGACCATATCTAGAATGAGTGCAGTATTCCATTCATCCATCCCCTCCCGCGTCAGCCCGGGAGACAGGTGCTGTGGAGCTGAGCCTCCTGGCTTTCTGTATAACCCAAGTCCCTTGGGTCCAGCAGCATGCCCTGTACAACTCCATGCATCCACACCGCTCATGTAAGATAAATGCCTAACAGCAGCCTCTCTTTCCCTAGCTATAGAAAATATGTCTTTAAAGATAAAGGCAGCAAAGTCCTTTGAATTCAGTGGGAAGTTTCACTTCTTGGATAAAAAGGCTGAGAAATAGGTGAGGCTTAGCAGACAGGGAGATGTATCCGGTGGTTATTTCTCTTCCTTTTTGTTGTTGTCGTTTTCTTTTCCTTTTTCCTTAAATGTTTGATGATGTTGCCACATTGACAAATGCAAAATGTTTGTATTGATTAATGAATGTGTTTTCTCCCACACTCCAGAAAGGGAAAGATTTATTAGCAAATGAGTCGTTCTTTGATCATTTCACACTCATTCTTTGTCTGTTGCTCTATCGCGTTGGGGCTCTTTTATGTGCTTATTATTACTGACATCTCTCAGTGTTATGTAAGGTGCCTGTATATCAGGCCTATGGGATCAGCAAGGAAAGGACATAGAATCATAGAATATTAGGGTTGGAAGAGACCTCAGGAGGTCATCTAGTCCCACCCCCTGCTCAAAGCAGGACCTAATCCCAACTCAATCATCCCCGCCAGGGCTTTGTCAAGCTGGGCCTTAAAAACCTCTAAGGAAGGAGATTCCACCACCGCCCTAGGTAACCCATTCCAGTGCTTCACCACCCTCCTAGTGAAATAGTGTTTCCTAATATCCAACCTAGACCTCTCCCACTGCAACCTGAGACCATTGCTCCTTGTTCTGTCATCTGCCACCACTTAGAACAGCCGAGCTCCATCCTCTTTGGACCCCCCCTTCAGGTAGTTGAAGGCTGCTATCAAATCCCCCCTCACTCTTCTCTTCTGCAGACTAAATAACCCCAGTTCCCTCAGCCTCTCCTCGTAAGTCATGTGCCACAGCCCCCTAATCATTTTCGTTGGCCACCTATACTCCTCCCTAGACATGCTCTACTAAGTCATTTTTTTTAATTATCAGAAGCTTTATTCTCCTCATTGCGATCACAATAAAAACATAAGAACGGCCATACTGGGTCAGACCAAAGGTCCATCTAGCCCAGTATCCTGTTCTCTGGCAGTGGCCAATACCAAGTGCCTCAGAGGGAATAAACAGAACAGGTAATCATCAAGTGATCCATCCCCTGTCGCCCATTCCCAGCTTCCGGCAAACAGAGGCTAGGGACACCATCCCTGCCCATCCTGGCTTATAGCCATTGATGGACCTATCCTCCATGAACCTATCTAGTTCTTTTTTGAACCCTGTTATAGTCTTGGCCTTCACAACATCCTTTGGCAAGGAGTTCCACAGGTTGACTGTGCGTTGTGTGAAAAAATACTTTCTTTTGTTTGTTTTAAACCTGCTGCCTATTATTTTCATTTGGTGAACCCTAGTTCTTGTGTTATAAGGAGTAAATAACACTTCCTTATTTACTTTCTCCAAACCTGTTATGATTTTATAGCCCTCTATCATATCCCCCCTTAGCCGTCTCTTTTCTAAGCTGAAAAGTCCCAGTCTTATTAATCTCTCCTCATACGGAAGCCGTTCCATACCCGTAATAATTTTTGTTGCCCTTTTCTGAACCTTTTCAAATTCCAATATATCTTTTTTTGAGATGGGGCGACCATATCTGCACACACTATTCAAGATGTGGGTGTACCATGGATTTATATAGAGGCAAAATGATATTTTCTGTCTTCTTTTCTATCCCTTTCTTAATGATTTCCAACATTCTGTTCACTTTTATGACTGCCACTGCACATTGAGTGGATGATTTCAGAGAACTATCCACAATGACTCCAAGATCTCTTTCTTGAGTGGTAACAGCTAATGTAGACCCCATCATTTTATATGTATAGTTGGGATTATGTTTTCCAATGTACATTACTTTGCATTTATCAATATTGAATTTCATCTGCCATTTTGTTGACCAGTCACCCAGTTTTGAGAGGTCCTTTTGTAGCTCTTCGCAGTCTGCCTGGCACTTAACTATCTTGAGTAGTTTTGTATAATCGGCAAATTTTGCCACCTCACTGTTTACCTCTTTTTCCAGATCATTTATGAATATGTTGAATAGGACTGGTCCCAGTACAGACCCCTGAGGGACACCACTATTTACCTCTCTGCATTCTGAAAACTGACCATTTATTCCTACCCTTTGTTTCCTATCTTTTAACCAGTTACCAATCCATGAGAGGACCTTCCCTCTTATCCCATGACTGCTTACTTTGCTTAAGAGCCTTTGGTGAGGGACCTTGTCAAAGGCTTTCTGAAAATCTAAGTCCACTATATCCGCTGGATCCCCCTTGTCCACATGCTTGTCGCCCCCCTCAAAGAATTCTAATAGATTGGTGAGGCATGATTTCCCTTTACAAAAACCATATTGACTTTTTCCCAACAAATTATGTTCATGTCTGTGTCTGACAATTTTATTCTTTACTATAGTTTCAATCAGTTTGCCTGGTACTGAAGTCAGGTTTACCAGCCTGTAATTACCGGGATCACCTCTGGAGCCCTTTTTAAAAATTGGCATCATATTAGCTGTTCTCCAGTCATTTGGTACAGAAGCTGATTTAAATGATAGGTTACAAACTACAGTTAGTAGTTCTGCAATTTCACATTTGAGTTCCTTCAGAACTCTTGGGTGAATACATCTGGTCCTGGTGACTTATTACTGTTTAGTTTATCAATTCATTCCAAAACCTCCTCTAGTGACACCTCAATCTGGGACAGTTCTTCAGATTTGTCATCTAAAAAGAATGGGTCAGGTTTGGGAATCTCCCTCACATCCTCAGCGGTGAAGACTGATGCAAAGAATTCATTTAGTTTCTCCACAATAGCCTTATCATCCTTGAGTGCTCCTGTAGCATCTCGATCGTCCAGTGGCTCCACTGGTTGTTTAGCAGGCTTCCTACTTCTGATGTACTTAAAAATGTTTTTGCTAATACTTTGAGTCTTTGGCTAGCTATTCTTCAAATTCTTTTTGGCCTCCTAATTATATTATACTTTAATTCGCCAGAGTTTATGCTCCTTTCTATTTTCCTCACTAGAATTTAACTTCCACTTTTTAAAGGATGCCTTTTTTTCTCTCACTGCTTCTTTTATTTTGTTGTTTAGCCACAGTGGCACTTTTTTGGTTCTCTTACTGTATTTTTAATTTTGGGGTATACATTTAAGTTGAGCCTCTATTATGGTGTCTTTAAAAAGTTTCCTTGCAGTTTGCAGGGATTTCACTTTTTGCCTTGTACCCTTTAATTTCTGTTTAACTAACTTCCTCATTTTTGTGTAGTTCCCTTTCTGAAATTAAATGCTACAGTGTTGGGCTGCTGTGGTGTTTTCCCCACCACAGGGATGTTAAATTTAATTATATTATGGTCACTATTGCCAAGCGGTCCAGCTATAATCACTTCTTGAACCAGATCCTGTGCTCCACTTAGGACTAAATCAAGACTTGACTCTCCTCTTGTGGGTTCCAGGACTAGCTGCTTCAAGAAACTTTATCTCTGTATCCTGTCCCGAGGTGACATGTACAGTACCCAGTCAATATGGGGATAGTTGAAATCCCCCATTATTATTGAGTTTTTTATTTTTATAGCCTCTCTAATCTCCATGAGCATTTCACAATCACTATCACCATCTTGGTCAAGTGGTCGGTAAGATATCCCTACTGCTATATTCTCATTATTAGAGCATGGAATTACTATCCATAGAGATTCTATGGTACAGTTTGGTTCATTTAAGATTTTTACTTCTTTTGGTTCTATGCTTTCTTTGACATATAGTGCCACTCCCGCACCAGCACGACCTGTTCTGTCCTTCCGATATATTTTGGACCCTGGTATTACTGTGTCCCATTGATTATCCTCATTCCACCAGGTTCTGTGATGCCTATTATATCAATATTCTCATTTAATATGAGGCACTCTAGTTTCACCCATCTTATTATTTAGACTTCTAGCATTTGTATATGAGCACTTTAAAAACTTGTCACTTTTTAGCTGTCTGCCATTACATGATGTAATTGAATGGGCATCTTTTTCATTTGACTGTTTCTCATCAGATCCTTCTCCTATTTATCATCTTCCATCCTCTCCTCCTTACTAAGACATAAAGAATCTCCATTAGTAGATCCTCTTCTAAGGGATGTCTCTGACCGAACCACGTGCTCCTCCGCAGCTGTCGGCTTTCCCCCCAGCCTTTAGTTTAAAAACTGCTCTACGACCTTTTTCATTTTAAGTGCCAGCAATCTGGTTCCATCTTGGTTTTGGTGGGGCCCATCCTTCCTGTATAGGCTCCCCCTTTCCCAAAAGTTTCCCCAGTTCCTAATAAATCTAAACCCCTCCTCCCTACACCGTCGTCTCATCCACGCATTGAGACCCTGCAGTTCTGCCTATCTAACCGGACCTGCACGTGCAGGGCTGGCTCCAGGCACCAGTGAAGGAAGCAGGTTCTTAGGGCGGCCAATGGAAAGGGTCTTCGGCGGCAATTCGCGGCGGGTCCCTCTCTTCCTCTTTGAGCTGCCGCCGAAGTGCCGCCGAAGAGGAAGAGAGGGAGTGAAGGACTCGTCGCCGAATTGCCGCCGAAGAATGAAACGGCACGATTGAGCTGCTGCCAAAGTGCTTCCCACCCCCCACCCCCGGCTTCACCGCTTGGAGTGGCAAAAAAGCTGGAGCCGGCCCTGTGCACGTGGAACTGGGAGCATTTCAGAGAATGCTACCATGGAGGTCCTGGACTTCAGTCTCTTACCTAGCAGCCTAAATTTGGCCTCCAGGACCTCTCTCCTATCCTTCCCCATGTCACTGGTACTTACATGTACCATGACCACCAGCTTCTCCCCAGCACTACACATAAGTCTATCTAAATGTCTCCAGAGATCCGCAACCTTCGCACTAGGCAGGCAAGTCACCATACGGTTCTTCCGGTCAGCGCAACGAGCTATTTATGTTTCTAATGATCTAATCCCCCATAATTATTACCTGTCTCTTCCTAATAACTGGAGTTCTCCCCCCCCGGAGAGGTATCCTCAGGGCGAGGAGACACCACGACATCATCTGGAAGGAGGGTCACAACTATGGGATCATTTCCCTCTGCTCCAGTTGGATGTTCTCCTTCCCTGAGACTTTCATCTTCCTCAACAGTACAGAGGCTGTCAGACCGGGGGGTGGGACTGTTCTACTGTGTCCCAGAAAGTCTCATCTGTGTACCTCTCTGTCTTCCTTAGCTCCTCCAGTTCAGCCACTCTGGTCTCCAAAGCCCATACACAGTCTCTGAGAGCAGGAAACTCCTTGCACACATACGCCAAGTGCCCATACATGCTGCATTGGATATTATAAATTGGATAGCCCCCACTCTGTTGCTGGACTTCTGCCTGCATTCTCTTTTTAGTTCTGCAGCTCGTTCCTTTGTTGATGTTTTGTTTTTATATGATTTTTTGGCTTTAAGTTTAAGGAATGTTAAGTGTATCTAGCTCCCTCCAAAACTCCCCTGTTAGCCACTCCTGTTCACTAGCTCCTCTGGTCGCTTAGGAGTGGGCTTTTTAAAGCCCTGGTCTTCCTGAGTAGCCCCGCCCCCTGGGTTAAGGGTTGATAGGTGCTAAAGGGCTGAGGGATCACAGCCTCATTAAGAAGCTCTCAGCCTTGCCTAGCAGGCAGCTAGGTTCAGCACACGGTCCCCCAAACAAACAGACCACACGGTATATTTCAGTCAAGCAGCAAGCACACCACAAACACAAACAGACACTACAGACAATACTACAGACCCCCCCCCTCCAGGGTCACGTAATTGCTCCTCCTTCACCAGGAGAAGTCCCTCGCACTCGCTGCTCCTGTTCGCTAGCTCCACTGGTTGATTAGGAGCGGGCTTTTTAAAGTCCTGCTCTTCCTGCGTAGCCCCATGTCCTGGTTAAGGGTTGATGGGTGCTAAAGGGCTTAGGGATCAAAGCGTCATTAAGAAGCTCTCAGCCTCTGATGGTGATTATGGGGGTGGTGCAGTATGGCAAACCCTGTGTTCCTATTTGCTCTTGGTGAGAGAAGAGAAAATATAGAAGAAACCATCATGGTGAAAACCATCATGATCTATGGTTATGTCTTCTTTTGTGGGCATAGTCCAATGGCCCACTCCCACAGGTCTAATCCAGGAGACTGGCCTCATGGTACCACTCACTCCCTGTAGTCTAGGACCCTATCTCCAGGTTTCAAGGTGTGAGTCTCCTGGACTGGGGGGGGGCAGGTTGGTGGTTGATTTTCCCCTCATTTTGCTGCAGCAGGAAGCTCTTCCAATGGGTTGCTGACTGGCTGCTTTAACCTGTCAAGACACGTTGTGACTCACCCCTAACTTACACCCTATTTTACATTTTACATTTTAAAACCACCTGATGAGCAGTTCAAGAATCAGGGGCACTTATTTCTGCTGCATCAGAGGGAAAGGGGAGCAGGCTGCTGAGTCATCCTAGGAGATCTGGCTGGATTGAAGGGGGAGGAAGTGAGGATTCCAGTAGATAGTGCTCAGTTTGCTTGGGAGCCTGCTACAAAGCCACCGCTGAAGACACTTGGCACCGGGGGAGTGGGAGGAGAGTGGACCACCTTACTTAATCCCAAAGCAGACCGGCCACTGGAGGTAGGTTCAAATTCAGTTGGAGGAAGAGACAGGGTTTAGCTCATACAAAAGTGAAACCCATGCAATTGATGGGTTTCATTGGCACAGATGTTTTCTGAATTGTAGAGCAGCTTGTAAAGACTCCCAGTCAATATCACAGAGCACGCAGGGAAATAGAACTTTGTTATGCATCCTTTTCCCTTGCGTACATGTCTCCTCATTAGTGCAGAATTTGTTTCATTTACCAAGTCACACACTATGGTTTCAAGCTTTCCCCATGATTGGCTTTAATAAAGAGATGGCCATATTGATAGAAGCAACGACTTTTAGTGAAACTTAAAAATGCCACAGATAAATGGATGCTGCCTCAGTGGTTCTATTACTTGTTCTGGTTGATCGAAGATTTCGTTATCAGCTGACAGAATTGGATCGGCGTGGGGGAGGGAAGGCTCTTTCCCTTTACAAAAAACATGTTGACTTTTCCCCAACAAATTATGTTCATGTCTGTGTCTGCTCTGAATGAAGTCTGAGCAGCCTGCAGTTAGCAAATGTTGTTTTTAAGTGTGCTGTAAATTATGATTTTTCTCAAGCAGCTTGTAGGGAGCCGGTGTGGTTTCCCTCTGAACCAGAGGGTGAGGAGCCACTCTCTCAGCCTGAGTGGGTGGGGCCAGGCCAAGCTTACTCCACCCCCCTCTGTCTTCACGAACAAGGTCAGCTCCCAGACAGCTGCACTCGGCAGCACAGTATGGGGAGAAGGTGACCAGCTCTCTGTGGAGAAAGAAGTGGTTCAGGACTATTTAGAAAAACTGGACGAGCACAAGTCCATGGGGCCAGATGCGCTGCATCCGAGGGTGCTAAAGGAGTTGGCGGATGTGATTGCAGAGCCATTGGCCATTATCTTTGAAAACTCATGGCGATCGGGGGAGGTCCCGGATGACTGGAAGAAGGCTAATGTAGTGCCCATCTTTAAAAAAGGGAAGAAGGAGGATCCGGGGAACTACAGGCCAGTCAGCCTCACCTCAGTCCCTGGAAAAATCATGGAGCAGGTCCTCAAGGAATCAATTCTGAAGCACTTAGAGGAGAGGAAAGTGATCAGGAACAGTCAGCATGGATTCACCAAGGGCAAGTCATGCCTGACTAACCTAATTGCCTTCTATGAGGAGATAACTGGGTCTGTGGATGAGGGGAAAGCAGTGGATGTGTTATTCCTTGACTTTAGCAAAGCTTTTGATACGGTCTCCCACAGTATTCTTGCCGGCAAGTTAAAGAAGTATGGGCTGGATGAATGGACTATAAGGTGGATAGAAAGCTGGCTAGATCGTCGGGCTCAACGGGTAGTGATCAACGGCTCCATGTCTAGTTGGCAGCCGGTTTCAAGTGGAGTGCCCCAAGGGTCGGTCCTGGGGCCGGTTTTGTTCAATATCTTCATTAATGATCTGGAGGATGGCGTGGACTGCACTCTCAGCAAATTTGCAGATGACACTAAACTGGGAGGAGTGGTAGATACGCTGGAGGGTAGGGATAGGATACAGAGGGACCTAGACAAATTAGAGGATTGGGCCAAAAGAAACCTGATGAGGTTCAACAAGGACAAGTGCAGAGTCCTGCACTTAGGACGGAAGAATCCCATGCACTGTTACAGACTAGGGACCGAGTGGCTAGGCAGCAGTTCTGCAGAAAAGGACCTAGGGGTTACGGTGGACGAGAAGCTGGATATGAGTCAACAGTGTGCCCTTGTTGCCAAGAAGGCTAACGGCATTTTGGGCTGTATAAGTAGGGGCATTGCCAGCAGATCGAGGGACGTGATCGTTCCCCTCTATTCGACATTGGTGAGGCCTCACCTGGAGTACTGTGTCCAGTTTTGGGCCCCACACTACAAGAAGGATGTGGAAAAATTGGAAAGAGTCCAGCGGAGGGCAACAAAAATGATTAGGGGGCTGGAGCACATGAGTTATGAGGAGAGGCTGAGGGAACTGGGATTGTTTAGTCTGCAGAAGAGAAGAATGAGGGGGGATTTGATAGCTGCTTTCAACTACCTGAAAGGGGGTTCCAAAGAGGATGGATCTAGACTGTTCACAGTGGTACCAGATGACAGAAGAAGGAGTAATGGTCTCAAGTTGCAGTGGGGGAGGTTTAGGTTGGATATTAGGAAAAACTTTTTCACTAGGAGGGTGGTGAAGCACTGGAATGGGTTACCTAGGGAGGTGGTGAAATCTCCTTCCTTAGAAGTTTTTAAGGTCAGGCTTGACAAAGCCCTGGCTGTGATGATTGAGTTGGGATTAGGTCCTGCTTTGAGCAGGGGGTTGGACTAGATGACCTCCTGAGGTCCCTTCCAACCCTGATATTTTATGATTCTATGATTCTAACAGGAAGTACAAAAGGCGGGGCCCTTAGCCCCATCAGGGCAGCACCAGGGAGGGAGACAGACACAGGCTGCTGGCTGTTCCCTGTGGACCCTGCTGCCGAACCAGGGGACGCCCTGGACTAGGGGAAACCTGACCCAGAGGAAGGACTCAGGCTACCAGGACTGCCAGCTGCAGAGTACCCCGAGGAACTGGAGGGGCTGGGCAGCAACCCAAGCCCGAGTGAACCTGACACTGAGGAAAAGCTGGAGTTACCGAGGCTACCGGTGGCTGAATACTCCGACGAGTTGGAGGAACCAGAGGGACCCACTCAAGAGACTGGGTAGGAAGTAGCCCAGGGCGGAACTGGACAGTGCGATGAGTTGGTGTTTGGTCAGCGTGTTGCAGACGGATCCCCACTGACCCAGTGGCGGGACCTTCCTCCCCCCCGCCACTGTCAGGGCCCTGTGCTGGAACGCAGTGGAGTCGGGTGGACCTGCATTCCCCTACCCCAGCTACCTCGCCTCAGGGTGACAGAACCCCAGTCAAGTGCCACGGACTCTGGCCGGCGCTCCCCCACCTGAGGGGCGCGCCACGGACTCTGGCCGGTGCCCCCCCCCCGCCTGAGGGGCGCGCCACGGACTCTGGCCGGTGCCCCCCCCACCCCGCCTGAGGGGCGCGCCACGGACTCTGGCCAGCGCCCTCCCCACCTGAGGGGCGCGCCACGGACTCTGGCCGGTGCTCCGTGCCTGAGGGGCGCGTCACGGACTCTGGCCGGCGCTCCGTGCCTGAGGGGCGCGCCACGGACTCTGGCCAGCGCCCTCCCCACCTGAGGGGCGCGCCATGGACTCTGGCCGGCGCTCCGTGCCTGAGGGGCGCGCCACGGACTCTGGCCGGCGCTCTGTGCCTGAGGGGCGCGTCACGGACTCTGGCCGGCGCTCCGTGCCTGAGGGGCGCGCCACGGACTCTGGCCGGCGCCCTCCCCACCTGAGGGGCGCGCCATGGACTCTGGCCGGCGCCCTCCCCGCCTGAGGGGCACGCCACGGACTCTGGTCGGCGCTCCGTGCCTGAGGGGCGCGTCACGGACTCTGGCCGGCGCTCCGTGCCTGAGGGGCGCGCCACGGACTCTGGCCGGCGCCCTCCCCACCTGAGGGGCACGCCACGGACGCTGGCCGGCGCTCCGTGCCTGAGGGGTGCGTCACGGACTCTGGCCGGCGCTCCGTGCCTGAGGGGCGCGTCACGGTCTCTGGCCAGCGCCCCCCCTGCCTGAGGGGTGCGCCACGGACTCTGGCCGGCGCTCCCCCCCGCCCCCCCGCCTGAGGGGCGCGCCATGGACCCTCGTCGGCACTCCCCTGCTGGAGGGGCACATCACTGACTCTTTCCGGTACTCCCGTGTTGCACCAACTGCGACGGCACACCTGCCTCTGCTAAGTCCCCGTCGACAGAGAGGTGTGACCAGGGCTTTTTGGCGAGGCAGTAGCTCCCCGCCGCTGCTCAGCGACTCGCCGGACTGAGACCTCGCTACACAGCTGAACAATTAGTCTGCAGTGTTTGCATGCTCCTTTCTATTAGCAGGATGCAGGCAAACAATGGCATGCTCTACTGCAGCAATCAAGTATATTTACAATATTCTAGCGCAGGGGTCGGCAACCTGTCAGAAGTGCTGTGCTGAGTCTTCATCTATTCACTCTCATTTAAGGTTTCGAGTGCCAGTCATACATGTTAATGTTTTTAGAAGGTCTCTTTCTATAATAACTAAACTATTGTTGTATGCAAAGTAAATAAGGTTTTTTAAATGTTTAAGAAGCTTCATTTAAAATTAAATTAAATGCAGAGCCCCCCGGACTGGTTGCCAGGACCCGGGCAGTGTGAGTGCCACTGAAAATCAGCTCGCATGCCGCCTTTGGCACGTGTGCCATAGGTTGTCTACCCCTGTTCTATAGAAATGAGAGTGTTAAATTAGCTTTCCATGGTGCTGTGAACACCTGCCAAGAAAATGGGATGGTGTGGCCTTTTGCAAGGTGAGCAAAGATTTGTAGGATGAGACCTGTAGTTTGCACTATGATTACTGAATATTTCCATTGCTGTAGCACCCTCGAGTCTCTGACAAGCTTATAGCCCCAGTGTTGTGCTGGGCAAACACACATGAAGACCTAGTCCTTGCCCTAAAGACTTCAAGGGCCAAATCATCATCTTTGGCACAACTCCAATGATGTAAATGAAGATATACTGATTTACACCTAGCAGGGGATTGTGTAACCAACCATGACTGCAAACATACAGACCCCGCAGCCATCAACGAGATCAATTCCAGGGCCTCCCAACTTTCTACAGGAAAAATGATGTGGTGAAATGCTCGTAGCAGCATAGGGTTGCCAGCCCAGTTCAGGCCTGGGGGTCTCCCTCTGAACCAGCAACCTAGCAGTAGCCTGTACCAAATGATGCAGAGGAGAGTGCAGGAAAATTATGGAATAACCTGCCCACCGGAAAGTTTCTTCTACCCCCTCATCAGTTAGTAGCTGTCTTATGCTCTGAAGCATGAGCCTTCATATCCATTATAAATGTTCATCCTAAAGTAACTGGGGATTGAGCACTGGACTGGGACTCAGGAGACCTGGGTTCTCTTCCTGGCTCTGCCACTGGCCTGCTGGGTGACCTTGAGCAAATCACTTCACCTTTCTGTACCTCAGTTTCCCAGTCTGTTCCACTGACCTTCCTGTGGAAAGCACTTTGAGATCTACTGATTAAAAGAGCTGAGTATATTATTCTTAATAATAATAATTCTCATTTTTTAAAATCCTATTAAGCTCTTGGCCTCACTGATACTTTGTGGCAGTGAGTTCCACAGGTTAATTATGCCTTGTGTAAAACAGTATTTCCTTTTACCAGTTTTAAATGTGCTGCCTTTCAGTTTCATAGCATGTCCCCTTGTTCATGCATTAGGAGGGAAAGTAAATAGCAGGGCTCAGTCTGCCTTCTCTATACCGTTCATTGGTTTTCGTGTGTATTTCAAAGAAGAAAACATCCAAGTAAAAACAAGGACAGCACCTCCTCCCATGTGGCTACAGGTCAGGCACAGCTCAGTTTCAGGGGATTCGCTCTGGCCATTAAGTCATTAGCAAAAACACTTCTGTAAAGAAAAAGTTGCAGAGATATGTGAAGAAAGATAATTGTTTATTGAAGCACCTGATTAGCCACATGCACTGATTTGCACACTCAGTTTAGTCATTTATGCACATATACATGCAACTGTGCACCTCTAACTTTTCCACCATCTATTTATTGTGCCTGCAAAATTAGAGAGTATCTGAAAATGTGACCTAAAGGCTTAAATGCTGCAGACTCCAAAAGTCTGGATTTTGGGACAACGATAGTATGAGTATGTAGCATGTTAGATGCATATAGCATGAGAGAGGAATGGTCTAAGTCAGTGGTTCTCAACATCTATCCCTGGGGTTATGCAGAGGTCTTCCAGGGGTACATCACTCATCTAGATATTTGCTTAGTTTTATGACAGGCTACATAAAAACACTAGCAAAGTCAGTACAAACTACAATTTCATACAGACAAAATGAGAGAGTCAGCAATTGTTCAGTACTAGTGCACTGTGACACTTCTGTATTTTTATGTCTGATTTTGTAAGTAAGGAGTTTTTAAGTGAGGTGTAACTTGGGGGTACGTAAGACCAATCAGACAATTGAGATCTAATCCTCTCTCTAGG
Source organism: Platysternon megacephalum (assembly GCA_003942145.1). NCBI lineage: Eukaryota > Metazoa > Chordata > Testudines > Platysternidae > Platysternon > Platysternon megacephalum. Next base: position 421,588 of record QXTE01000452.1, read on the forward strand.
GCCATGAATAAGCCACTTCAGCTCTCTTCCTTAGTTTCCCATCTATAAAATGAGCATAATACTGAACTCGTTCCTGGGGACAACATGGGGGTTAATTGGTGAATATGTGTAGAGTGCTTTGACAGTGGAAGGTGCTCTATACTGTATATGATGCTTTAATGGTCCCTTCTGCCCTTAAGCTCTATGAAATGCTAAGTATTACTGTCTCTGCGAAGGTAAAATGGAGATGAATGCATGTCAGCTTCAGGCCATAGGAATCCTGATGGAATTAGAGCATGATGACAATAGCAAGTTGACCCAGCTGGACCTTTCCTTTGTGAGCTGACTTCTCTGGAAGCAGTTAGGAGAGACTATCAGTAAGAAAGACCTACACCGACCTCATCTCAGTAGATAATTCTACTTTGNTTTTGTAAGTAAGGAGTTTTTAAGTGAGGTGTAACTTGGGGGTACGTAAGACCAATCAGACTCCTGAAAGGTGTACAGTAGTCTGCAAAGGTTGAGAACCAATGGTCTAAGTCCTGGACTGGAAGCCAGGAATTTGAGATCTAATCCTCTCTCTAGGGCCATGAATAAGCCACTTCAGCTCTCTTCCTTAGTTTCCCATCTATAAAATGAGCATAATACTGAACTCGTTCCTGGGGACAACATGGGGGTTAATTGGTGAATATGTGTAGAGTGCTTTGACAGTGGAAGGTGCTCTATACTGTATATGATGCTTTAATGGTCCCTTCTGCCCTTAAGCTCTATGAAATGCTAAGTATTACTGTCTCTGCGAAGGTAAAATGGAGATGAATGCATGTCAGCTTCAGGCCATAGGAATCCTGATGGAATTAGAGCATGATGACAATAGCAAGTTGACCCAGCTGGACCTTTCCTTTGTGAGCTGACTTCTCTGGAAGCAGTTAGGAGAGACTATCAGTAAGAAAGACCTACACCGACCTCATCTCAGTAGATAATTCTACTTTGCTGTGCAAATTGCCTGCTATGGAGCAAGCTAATGAGGTTCCTGCAACCAATGGATATGCTCAAATTGCCTGATGTCAAGATCCACTTCTATCCTCAATACGCTCCAGAATGCTGAAACAGAGGGGAACATTTTGCACGATTTGAGCAAAGGCTAAAAACACCGGGACAGTTCACTGGGAGAGTGTGGCACCCACATCTGAGAATGGTACTTGGCCCAGTGGGACATGCTATTCTTTATCCTGCCAAATTCCAAAATGTTGTGGACAGTCATCTTCGGTTTGGGTACATGATGGAATGCCTGTCTCTATAATGAGTAAGGAAATGACCTTCTAAAACTTGCCAGAAGACAGAACTTTGCATGGTGTGAATCCTGAAGCTAGTCAACTTGATCAGTTGATTGCTGTGCCATTTGTATACCACATCTCTGGACCCGACCCAACACTCAGTGAAGGCAATAGGAGTCTTTCCATTGATCTGAGTGGGTGATGAAGCAGGCCCTTTGGCTGCAAACTTAAATATTTCCTGGGTTTGGTTTTATTGGTAGCTCTGATAAAAATAAAAAAAAATCTTAACTGCTCCCCAGAGCTGCTGCTGCTGCCATTTATTTGTATTCCAGTAGTGCCTAGACAGCTGAACGGAGATCGAGGCACCATTGTGGTAGGTGCTGTACAAACACATCATAAGAGATCGTCCCTATCCCAAAGAGCTTGCAGTTTAACTAGACAAGAAAGAAAGGAAGATTGTAGATACAGAACTGAGGCAAAGAGATAATAAGTGTCTTGTACATGGTCACACAGGGAGCCTGTAGCAAGGAGAGGAATTGAACCCAGATCCCTGTTGAGTGCTGTAACCACAAGACCATCCTTCGTCTCAGGCTGCTCCTAGGATTTCCTTGCAGGAGCATCTCTGTCTCAATGCCTAATTCTCTGTCTCAGAGAGACTCTCCAACTTATCTCATCCTGGGTGGAGCTAACATGATCCACCTATCAGCATGAGTCAGCAGTAACTGCTCTGCATCTTTATTTAGGATTCTAGTGCCGGAGCTTAGGGTAGCTCCACCCCATTCTGATTCAGGGTCCTAGAAGCCATGGATGTTTCAATGGTGTTTCTGGAGTTCCTAAGAGGAAGCTCCTATCTCTAATCTTTGCAGTTAAAGGAGCTGTTTCTCTTTTCTACACTAGGTCTCTCCGTTTTTAGATGTGCAGCCAATATTTCTGGATTTAAGCCTAGGGCTTTGTGTATTGGCAAGATGAGGGCCTCATTGGTTATGATGTTTTGTTGCCTAGTGATATGTTGAATTGCACATGGTCTGCTCTCTGAGGAAGGTTTTGTCCTCTCCCCTGGTAGGAGAAGGTGGGTGTTGTGGAGCAGCCACTCTGAAGGTTGGGGCCATTGTGCAACTGAAAGTTGGACTGTATCTCCATGCCAGGCTAATGTCCCATTAGAGTGATGGTGCTAGCCCATTGGAGGCCCTAAGCAGGACACATACTAATAACTAACGGGGGCCTCCTTGAGCTGCTCGGGGCCCTAAGCAATTGCTTAGTCTGCTTCTGCCTAGCACTGGCTCTGCATTAGACTCTGCTGTCACTGTTGTGCTCGTCTCCATTGTTCTTTTGACTCTTCTTTAAGAACTGCTGCTAGCAGTGATGGTCCTTCAGGATCAGACTGTACCTGGTAATCTGGGCATTGTGTTTGTAATTGTCTAGAAGTTACTTTGATTCATGTTGTTCAGACTCTGAACTGGCCACTCTTCATTCACTGTCAGTGTGTGTGTGTGTGTGTGTGTGTGTGTGTGTGTGTGTGTGTGTGTGTGTGTGTGTNTGTGTGTGTGTGTGTGTGTGTGTGTGTGTGTGTGTGTGTGTGTGTGTGTGTGTGTGTGTGTGTGTGTGTGTGTGTGTGTGTGACCTCATATAAAAATCCCACCTGAGAGAATGTGNGTGTGTGTGTGTGTGTGTGTGTGTGTGTGTGTGTGTGTGTGTGTGTGTGTGTGTGTGCGCCACCTCATATAAAAATCCCACCTGAGAGAATGTAGTCACTCTGGGTAGATGGACTGGTAAGAATAACTAAACACTGCTGGATTTGAAGGGCCAAAATTCTGTTTCACTGGTGCAGAGTGGCCAAATCCTTCTAATTAGCTGGCTATAACTGAACTGAGTGTCATGGCTCCCAACTCATGTCCCTTATCAATTTTCTGCACTTCCAATGTATAATAATTGTATACAGTTTGTACTTTTTCCATTGAGTCCACATTGCTTTTTTATTTCTAATTGCTGCCTTCACTTGGTCATTGAACCAGGATGGGCTTTTAGTCAAAGTAGTTGTCTTTCTCAATTGTTAAATCTTGTCTTTTTGGTCATCTAATAAACTCTTCTTAAAGAACACTCAGTTTTCTCTCTGTAACAACAAACTCCTTCATCCCACCAGTAACAAACAGGGAAACTGAGTCCCACACCCTCTGCAAGCAAACTATTGAAAAAACAAGAAAACCTCCCACTTCATCACAGTAGACAATCGCTCAAATGCAAGGTTGTGGCCACTGTCTTAGACTCACTTAGTATAAATCTCCACTGAGGAAGGTAGGTGGCCAGAACATTCATGTCCTGGCTAAGTGACCCTTTGTTATTGTGTAGATTGTTACCCACAGCAGAGAGACAGATGTCATCCACATATATGTACTTATTTGCCTTAGCTGTTGATAGGTCATAAGTATATATGTTGAAAAGGAAAGTAACTAGAATGGATCCTTGTAGGAGTCCATTATGGAGCTGCCTAAGTTGGCTAACTTTGTCTCTACCTTGCAAGATGAAGCTCTGATTCATTATCATTTCCATAATGAACCACGCCCTGAGCTTATCGGGAATAGTCTGCAACAACTTGGTGTTCAGCCTCACATGTCAGACAGTGTCATATGTGGCTGACAAGTCCACCAGAACGGCACCCACATTCTCAAAGGAATCTTTGATGTTTTGTGTTAAGTGAATTACTTTATCTTGGGTACAATGTCCTCAAATTAAGGCTGTTGTGGTTCGATAACCTGGTTGATGCACATCAGAATCAAGCTATCCATGAGCTTCTATGTAACATAAAGGAGAGAGATGGGTTGATCGCTCTTAGGATATTCCAGCAGTTTTCCTGGATTCTGAATAGCTATGACCTTTGCCATGTGCTATACTTTTGGGATGCAGTTGCCCTGGAAATATCAATTAAAGAAACAGAGCAGCCAACTTTTGGGCCTAGATGAAGAAGGAACTCCAGATGAAGGTTATCCTGACATGGAGCCTTTCCTGTTCCCATAAGCTTTATGGCCTGGTACAGCCCTTTGACTGAAAAGGGAACTATCAGATTTGAATCCACACTAGGAGCTTGCCACCTCTCTGTGACCTCAATTTTGATCACAGGGCTGAAAGACTTGTCCAAGTTCTGTGTACAACTATTAGCCACTAGCTGGGATGCGATAGTGTTTGCGGTGACTGGAAACTCCTTTTTGCCAAGGCCGGAATCTCCAGATAGTTTTTGATGGTCTGCCAGGCTTTCCAACTAGAATGAATCTTTGTGACTGTCTCTCTCCATCAATCGCACCTGGTTTGATCCTGCAATTGACTGAGTTCCTTGTTTTTATGAATGGCCTCTTGGGCATTACCAGCTGATATGAATTTCTGGTAGAGCTTAGTTGCCTCTGGTGACCACCCAAGTATATATTGTCAGGAATTAACTTCCTAGCACCTGCCTTAACTAAGGGCATGTGTACACTTACTTCCGGAGCGACCGATCCAGCAGGGGTCGATTTATCGCGTCTAGTGAAGATTCAATAAATCGACTGCCGAGCACTCTCCCGTCGACTCCGGTACTCCACCAGAGCGCGAGGCGCAGGCAGAGTCGACGGGGGAGCGTCAGCAGTCGACTTACCGCAGTGAGGACACCGCTGTAAGTAGATCTAAGTACGTCGACTTCAGCTACGTTATTCACATAGCTGAAGTTACGTAACTTAGATCAATTCCCCCTCCCCCAGTGTAGACCAGGCCTTATTCACAGAAAGTTTGGTAGGAGTAATTTTATGTTGGCTGGACATAAAAAATACAAGTCAGGTCAGTTCGTTAACAGACATCTTTAGTTCTGCTTGAAAGACCTACTGTCAAACTTTCTGAAAAGTCCACCAGACCTGCAGTAGACTGTTGTTGATATCTGCAGGCAGAGGCGGATTTACAGTAAAACACAGGGTGCCCTGGCACAGGGCCCTGCAATGACAGGGGGCCCCAGGGCCGGGCAGCTGCGGGGGCAGAAGCTTGGTCCTGCCGGCTCCTGGGGCTCCTTCTGCAGGCTCTGCCCACACCGGCAGCCAAGCTCCCCCCACCCCCGCCTCTTCCCCACCTCCTCCCCCAAGTGCGCCGTGTTCCCGCCCCTCCCCTCCCCCTCTCAGCACTGCCCCTGCCGCCGAACAGCTGTTTGCCAGCATCCAGGGGGCTCCAGGAGGGAGGGCGAGGAGCGCGGCCGCAGCGCACTCTGGGGAGGAGGCAGAGAAGAGGCAGGGCCGTGGCCTTGGGGAAGGGGGTGGAATTGGGGCAGGGTGGAGCAAAGGTGGGGCCCCCGCACTCCCCCTACACATACCACTCCCTGCCATGAGCCGCTCAGGCACATACCCAGTCCCACCAAATGGGAGCTCCTGCACCCCCCCACATTCCCATCTGCACCCCTCACACCAAATGGGAGCTGCCCCAGGTAAGCACTCCACACCCCAACCTCCTGCCCCAACCCTGAGCTCCCTCCCCNTTCTCAATTGTTAAATCTTGTCTTTTTGGTCATCTAATAAACTCTTCTTAAAGAACACTCAATTTTCTTTCACATTTTTATGTTGAAATTTTTCCTACCAATCAATTTTGCTCATAACTTTCTTCAGCTTTGGGAAATTAGATAAATAGATAGATAGATAGATTTGGGACTGTTCACTTTGCCCTTATTGAATGTAAGCAGGTTATGATCACTGGACCCTAAGCAATCAGCAGCTTATGGTTTTTATCTGTCATACCTCATGTTGGGTGCAATTCTTTGTGTTAAAAAGTTATCATTCATAATTTTTTAAACTTCCAATGATGTTTTACTGCTGGCTGCATGAGACATATACTCCTGCATATGTCTCCCAAGTGGAAGTCCACATAACAACACCATTTTTCTTTCCACACATTATAGATAGGTGTTTAAGGAGTAACTCATCCTGTTTGCTGGTTAGATTCAGTGGTCTGTAACAGATCCCCACCAGTACCCGCTCCTGGGCTATGTTAGTTAGCACATTCTTCTTTGCATGCATCACAAGTCATTATCTAGATTAGTGGTTTTCAACCTGTGATCCATGGACGCTTGGGGGTCTGCAGATTAAGTCTAAAATTTCCAAAAGGGTCCACGCCTCCATTTGAAATATTTTAGGGGCCTGCAAATGGTTGTTCAGCCATCTGATTGCTCCATCCTTGAGGGTAGTCAGATGTTTTCTAACTGTGCTCTCCTCCAGCACATGTTTGTCTGGCTGCATCGCTACCCTGCAGCCCTACTGTGAAGAATGGGCTGAGCCAAATTTCTGCATTGTCATCCACTCTGGCTGTTCCAGTCAGCAGCCTGGGAAGCCTCGTCCAGGATCTTCTTCCCAGATTGCAAACAAGAGGATGGAAATCAGGACTTCTGAAGTTTGTCAGCACACCTGCTTCTCTATCCCAGAGTTGCTGCCACACGGCGAGAACATAGCTATCAACCCTGATATGCTGTTGTTCATCCAGGACTGGCACGGGGCTGGCAGCACTAGACAGGAGTGCATGAACAGCCACTTTAAAAGGAATTTGTGAAGACAATCATGGCAAGTCAACAAGAACTGCAGGTGTAGGTGTTTTCTTCTTTTGGGAAGTATGCTTTGCTTATTGGCACCTGTTGGAGCCATAGTCAGCCTTGCATGAAGCCGGATGTTTTCATCTGTCATAGCCCTCCATGCAGTTTTAAGGGTGATAGCATCTCACTGAAGTTTTGAGGGAGCTATATGAGCCAACACATACAAATTAGGTGTTAATGTGTGGCTAAAACAACTACTAATAATACGGCTTGAAATTAGGGGAAGGTTGGCTTCCAGACTGAGCTTGATAATTTTATGGAGGGGATGGTATGATGAAACTTCCTACAATGGCATGTAGTCGATCTGTGACTTCTAGCAGCAAATATCTCCAATGGCAGGTAATGGGACACTAGATGGGGTGGGTTCTGAGTTACTACAGAGAATTCTTTCCCAGATATCTGGCTAGTGGGTCTTGCCCACATGCTCAGGGTCTAACTGATCATCATAGTTGGGCTCGGGAAGGCATTTCCTCCCAGGTCCGCTTAGCAGAGACATGGAGGGGGGGCGTTCTCCTTCCTCTTCAGCATGGGACATGGGTCACTTGCAGGTTTAAACTAGTGTAAATGGCGGAGTCTCTATAACTTGAAATCTTTAAACCATGATTTGAGGACTTCAGTAACTCAGCCAGAGCTTATGGGTCTGTTACAGGAATGGATGGGTGAGGCTCTGTGGCCTGCAATGTGCAGGGAGGTCAGACTAGATGTTCATGATGGCCCCTTCTGACCTTAAAGTCTGTGAGTCTATAGGTGGCTATGTTCAGCTCCAAATCAATGAGATGCATATGCTGATTTCTGCCCCAAACTGCTGCACAATATTTCACTGGAGTAAATAACAGTGCCAGGACTGAGGTTTGTAGAACATTTGCCTCTACTGCTCAGAAGGTTCCTGCTAGCTTGTGGACAAAGGCAGTGTGGGAGGTGAACTTTTTCTTTCAACGTACTAAATGGAACTGGTACCTTAGACTGTGGTCCAATTTGACTCTGAAGTAAGTGACAACTGGCTGGAAAGGGAGTGGGTGATCCTCACCACAAACTGTAAGGGGTTGATTGGCCAGTTGTCACGGACTCACAGGACTCGTGCTCTCTCATGGCTCCGTACGGTCCCTGGGAGGAACCCCCTTCAGTGTGACAGTCCTTCTTAGGGGTCCACTCTCTGTTGAGGGTTAAGCCGTAGGCCCCTCCACCTCCTGGAACCGCACCTCTCTGAGCCCTCAGCACGCCCATCTCTCGCCGTGGGCCCCCTCATGGAGTCCACGCTCTGGACTCCCAAGGCCTCCACTCCCAGAGGGAATGATGCAACCCTGATATCTAGACCGGAGTGACTCTCAGCCAGCGTAAAACAGGAGGGTTTATTGAATATCTGAACACAGCATAAGAAACTCTCCGGGCCCTCAGGCCTAGCAACCCTCATCACAGTACATCTAGGTCTCTCCTGCATCCAAGTGGGCTCCGGCTGCTCTCTCTCCCCAGTCCAGAAACCCCCTCCTTCCAGCTGGGCATCCATATCACCTTCCCCCAAGTCCCACCTCTGTCCTTTGTCTTCTGTCCCAGGTAAACAGGCTGAATGGACCTCCTCTCCTCTCAGCCTCTCCTCTCATCCATCCTTTGTTTCCCCAGTGGCTGGAACCGGCTGGTCAGGTCACTGAGGTCCTCTCCCCTCAGTCCTTTGTCCTCCCACTGGCCAGAACCGGCTGTGACTCCGAGCTGGGCCTCCCAGTCACCAGGTCACGAGTCACTGGGGTATTCATTCTCCAGGACATTGTCCAGGGTCCAAGTGCCACCGCTGGNTAACTCCTGGCCAGACCCTGCACCCCAACCCCCAGCCTGCTCCTGCACCCTAACTCCCTCCTAGACCCTGCACCCCCAGCCCTGAGCCCCCTCCCACACCCTAAGTCCTGGCCAGATGCTGCACCCCAATGTTTTTTTCCTTTTTTTTTTATAAAGTGCTCTTATCCAAAGCGCTTTACAATAGTTAGCTAACGGTACAAACAGTGTTTGGAAAGATCATTAAGTGGGCCGCCGAGACCCTCAGCGATTTTCAAGTGGTCTGTGGAAAAATAAGTTAGACTACAAAAACAATCAAGGTACCGCACTTTATTTTCATTTACTTCCTATTACTTATAGGAGGAGGATGACGGGAAAAAGAATGAAAAACGGGGGCGGGGAGGAGATAAGAGAGAACGTTCTTTTTCTTGGCTGGGTCCCAAGGAGGGGCCCCAAAAATGAAGCTGAGCACAGGGCCCCACTAACTCAAAATCCGCCACTGTCTGCAGGACCATGGTGATCAAAGACGCACATTGACCCATATGCATTCAAGATCCTACACTTCTGAGTTATTGATAACTCTAAAACAGATAATGGTGTCTTTAATGTAAAGTGCCACCTCTTTTGCTCCCTCTATCCTTCCTAACTGAGTTATAACCAAGATTTTAATATTCCAGTCATGTGACTCATCCCACCAGGTTTCAGTAAATGCTAAGTACATCAAGTTTCTTCTCATCAATGAGAATTTCCAATTCCAGATTCCTAGAATTGGTATGTCTGCAATTGAAATAATGCTTCTCTTCACATTCTTTGTCACATCGACTCAATTTGTTTATAACATGCTGAATTTCAGTTTGTACTGCATTTGCCTTCTTAGCAAAGAAGACTTCCAGCTAGTCTTTAACCCAGTAGTTTAGCCACCTGTGAGATGCAGGCTTTCCTGTTTGTACAGCACTCTCTCCCACTGGAGTATGGCCCAGTGTGACACAAATCCCAAATCTTCAGCTTCACAGGCCAGTCGTGCAGCCAATGGTGGTCTCATCCAGTATTTTCTGCTTTCTCTCACTCATGGGACCAGTAGGAATTCTGTGAATACCACCGAGATTTTTTTCTTCTTCAGCTCCCTTCCAAGGTCCCTGAAGTCTTCTATAATTGGTGTAATTCCACACAATGCGAAGCCATTGGTTCCAAGTATATCATCACCAGTGGAGACTTGCCAGATGACTTCATAATCCTGTCCAATCTTGCTGGTTGCATCTCATATTTTCACTGCAGCGAGACAACACACTGTCCTGTTGTCCTTGTGCTCCTTGCTGAATTCTCTGTCCATTCTTTTTAGTATGGAGTCACCAATGACAGTTGCTTGTCTTCTTAGGATGGTTAAAGGGGCTTTCTTGGTAACTGCTAGGTTCATACTGCAAGGACACTCATCAAGTATATCCCCTGTAGCTTACTGTTCCATTCTTCCAGAGACAGATTTCTTGGTAGTTGATGTGCTGAGTATCTAATAATGACTTCTAGCTGGATTGAGTGCTTCCAGGTTCTCTTTCCCCTCTTGGTCATAAATCATCAGCCCACTCCTTTGGTTCCTACTCTCTCCAGTTCTTTTATTGCCAACCCTTCCCCTTGTGGCAACGATTTTCAGATGTGGTTGTCCATGCGTGGTTCGGGGTGGTGTAAATTATTTCTGACTGTGCAAGTTTGGACTCATTCCCTGAGAGAGGGCAGGTGGCATTGCTTCTGCCAGCCTTGCTTGGGAGCACGTTACGTTACAGCTGGAGCGCCATAGGAACCTCATTGGTTGAGGATTTTAATTGCTCCAGTATTAATATCCATTTTGGAGGGGGCCTGCACTGGAATTCTACAGGCACTGTGTGGGGTGGGGAAGTTGTGACCTCTCCTTCCTGTAGCAGATTTTCTGTCTCTGGGGCCACGCCCTGGATTTATGTTGTCAGAAGCCAACACAGATACTGGAGTGAATCTGGCCCTATATGTCTTCATCATCTTTTTCCTGTCATTACAGTGTCCTGTTCACTAACACTAGGTCCTTCCTTTGGACCTGCACCAAACTAATTAGTATGTTATGCAAATCCTTTTTATCCAGAGTTAATGTCCCCTCTCTGAAGCGGTCAGCCATAGGGATGCTGGAGCACTGTGGGTCTGCGTTGTGTTATGGTGGGAAATGCACACAGCTGCCTTCATCTAACCATTCCATCACTATTCCTCAGTGTTAGTTTTTGTGGTACAATGTGCTGCCTGACTTTGCGCCAAGCATTGATAAATAAGCTACATCTGACAGCGGACTCACAGATTCACTTCTACAGCAAAGCTATCAGGTCTCCTTTTCAGGCCAGCTACCTTGTGTCAGCATGAATCAGAAAATAGATTGAACATTACTGTCAATCTAAACCTAATGTCTTCCGGCTTGAAATAGAAAGTGCTAATAGAATAGTCTCTGTTTTGCTGCACCCTGCTGGATTTCCCTAGTGCTAGTGACCAGATGTGTAACGGTTGCAGGAGAGGTGGAGAGGGATGGCGGCACCATGTGTGTATGAACAAGCTAGGCTTCTCCTGGCCTCTATGCTGCATTGTCTTCAAGTCATCAATTTTAAATGATCAAGAGCTTAAAAGAAGTGAATGCATTTGGTCAGTAATGCTTTGGAGAAGGTCCGACCGGGGGCGTGAGCAATGGTTACCGCTTTATTCACAGATTTCTTTAGCACCCATGCATTTCAATGGGAATGCTAGAGTGGTGGTGTTCACATGGAATCATAGAATTGTAGGACTAGAAGGGACCTCGATAAGTCATCTAGTCCTGTACTCATGGCAGGACTGAGCATTATCTAGACCATCCCTGACAGGTGTTTGTCTAACCTGCTCTTAAAAATCTCCAATGATGGAGATTCCACAACCTCCCTAGGCAATTTATTCCAGTGCTTAACCACCCTGACAGTATTATCTAGATCATCTCTGACACCTGTCAGGAATGGTCTAGATAATACTGAGTCCTGCCATGAGTGGACTAGATGACCTCTCAAGGTTTCTTCCAGTCCTATGATTCTATGATCGTGTCCCCTCTCAGTCTTCTCTTCTCCAGACTGAACAAACCCAATTTTTTCAAACTTCCCTCATAGGTCATGTTTTCTAGACCTTCAATCATTTTTGTTGCTCTTCTCTGGACTTTCACCAGTTTGTCCACATCTTTCCTGAAATGTGGCACCCAGAACTGGACACAATGCTCCAATTGAGGCTTAATCAGCATAGAGTAGAGAGGAAGTATTACTTGTTGTATCTTACTTACAACACTCCTGCTAATACATCCCAGAATGATTTTGGCTTTTTTTACATCCAAACACAAGGTCCTGGAATCTGAAACAGGAGGCAGATAACACCCTGGTAGCTGTCCAAACAGCAGAGTTATGGAACACAAGATCCAAAAGCCAAAGAATAAAGAGTAGACTGTATCTAAGAGGTGCAGGAGCAAAGTGGGTCTGGTGATTAGATCTGCATCCATCCTTCTCTAGACAGTGAAGCATGGCACTGAAGCTAGACATAACAGACTGCCCTCTGCTATGCTGTCTCCTCTTGCTTTGCACTTCTATTTTAAGGATTCCTCTCCCTGAGGCTGTGGGGAGCTACAAATCAACTGGATCTGACTGAGTTTATTAATTTTGCCAGTGTAATGTATTTAATGTAATTTTAAAGCCCGGGGAGAGGCCCTTATGCTCGGTCAGAAACCAGCACAGCCCCCAAAAAACTTGTTCCATGGGATCATTTTCACTTTTCAGTTAAAATCTGGCTCTGCCCACTTCCTCAGACCCCCTCTCCCCAGTAACCTAAAACTGTTTGGGGAGGTTATTTGGAATCCTTTTAAATGCTCCTGCACTTTGATGTGCTGTTTTGTTTTCTGATGTATTTCTCCATTTAGTTGGCTGTCATAATGTTAGAGCTCCATGGCTGATGGACAGAAACTCAGTAGAGCTGATCTCATTTGAAGCAAGCAGCATTTCAGTCCATTTCAAGCAGTGAGCAAATCCCTGCTTTTCATAAAAATGCTGTTCTCAAATATTTCCCATGTTGTTTCAGGTGGTTGTGAGTGAGTCCTTCTGGATCTCCTAGACCATGTTTAATGGCCTTTCCCTCTTTCTGCATTATTCAGAGCAGTAAAACATAAATGTACAATTAAAAGTTGCTGGAGATTGTGTCTTCTACCCCAGATGTCGAGACAGCTCACTGAGGGATTCTGTTGAGGACAGTTAGTCTCTCTTAAAACAGGAGCCTAAGGATGATGCTGGTGGAAACGACCTGCATGGGTCCTTCTGAATAAATCTATGAGTTCACAAATGGCCCACAGACCCTCTCCGATACAGCTATGATCTTTAGGGTTTACTCTGCATTCCTTCTTGAGCTTATCCTAGCACTGGCCAAGAGCCAATTAAAATGTTTCTATCGCAGGGCAACTCTGACAGGGTCCATGTCACTGCCTGGCCTCCTATGAAAAACTCAGCTCAGTTTCTACCACCCTCATCGCACAAGCCTTCAAGGGCAGGTCTCTGAGAAGGGCTACTTAGGAGACAGGAGGAGGAGAGTACTTGGGAAACTCAGTCACAGGGTTCAGGTTTGGTTTCCTTTCTAATCGTTAACTAACGTACTGTTTTGTCATAAACCTTGACGACTTGGATTCTCCAAAGCCTAAGGGAATTAGAGAATTAGTCCCATTGAAATTCACTGGAAAGTGGATGCCAAAGTCCCTTAGATGCCTTTGAAAAACACAGCCTAGCTCTTGAGAAAAGACCTTGCTGGCTGCATCTGGATTTTGATTAGCTGGTTTTGCAGAGTCATTACTTTAGTTTACAACTTTATTGTCAAACTAAGAAACCCCTGCAGCAGCCGGGGGTTCCGATTCCATGGCTCATTTAGTCCGTGGCCTCTCTGCCTACCCTGCCAGCAAGGATGCTAATTAGTGTCAGTGGTGGAGGTTGGTTTTTTTAAATCTGGTTATCTCCCCTAGGAACTGGAACAGGACCATCAAACTCATTTCATAGATGTCACATAGGCCATAAGCCATCAGATGGTAATCGCTTGCGGTCACTACTGACATGAGCTGGATTTGAAATAGTGACTTGCAGGTGAAAGGTTCTATCCCCTGGGTCCTGTTGTATTAATTTAGATGGACTATATGGGCCCAAAGAGCCAAAAGTGTTAACATGAGCCTGAAACTGTCCAACACAAAAGAGTTTTAAACAAGGTTTGGGGTTTGGTATATAGAGACCATGGCCTGCTTAGCACCATGGCAAGCACACCAGACAATTCATGCCAGAAGTTAGAAATGTATTGATTGAAATACACAAAAGGAAAGGAATCAACTAAGGCAAAAGGGATTGAAACTGAAATTGAGTGGCTGTGTAAAACAAAAATCAAAACCTATCAACATCTCTTTTTAGAAAGGGTGAATATTGGTTAGTGTCTCTCATGCTGTCAAACAGCCCTCCTTAGTGGAGAGGAAAGGATTAGTTCAGTTCAATTTTGAGTCGGGAACAATAGTAACTTTCCTGCTTTTGGACAAAGCAGATGCAAAAGGGAGAGAAGAGATAGGGTAGTAACGGAGGGGAAAATACGGTTTTTGTTTATGTTCTCAGGCTACAGGGCAGCAGGTCAGTCCTGGATGGTGCTTTGGACTGGCAGTTTGGGCATAACAGCTGTTGCTCTGGACCCCAGCTCATCTGCCTGGTCAGGGACATCATCTGGTTGGTCTGGTCAGGTTCCTCTCCTTCACTGGTCCTTCACAGGCTGAGTAGAACTAGATGGGTTGTTGCAGTTGATTTCGGGATCGGGTGAAAAGCCATGGGTGGGGGTAGGACAGAGGACAGAAAGGGACACATGAGGAAGGGGAAGACAGAGCAGGATCTCACATGCGTGAGGCTGGGATCCTCACTGGTGTAGTGATGAGTTTCAGGGTCTGGTGTCTTTGAAAAAATCTTTCCTTTGCAGCCATGGTGATGGTTTCACCCCCGTTTCCCTTTCTATGGGCCTCAAAAAGTGCAGAATAGCCCATCCTCTCATTATTAGGCCCAATTTCTGAAGCACCAATTTTGGTCCACTGATTTCCAGTCTCACACTTTTCTTGTCTACCAGGCATGATCTTAACACAGTCCTTGAGTGGCATCAGTAAACCATCTCTGTTTAAATTAATTCAGTCTTTCTGTCTCCTTCCCAAATCTTTCTTAAACAATTTTTATATAACAGGTCATTGTAATAATTCATGAACCTTTACCTACTTTCCAACAGTTTGGCTCACAATTCACATAGGCCTGCTAGACCTGAATTATTACAACAGTCCTCATGTGGTTTTAGCCTTCATTATTAGATGTGATGAATTAGAACATTAAAACATAGAGTTCCTTAAGAAATCATTTCAGCCTGAGATGCTGCTTTTTCCCTGCCCGTCATTGCTTTCTCTTCCTTTTAAGCATATCCTGTAGTCCCTCGCTGGTACATTGAGGCCAATGGCTCTATTCTGATCTTAGCTTTTGGATCTTGTTGCAGGCTCGCAGTCACGCGTTGTGGAGGATTGAGCCCAGTGACGGTGTAGTTCCCCCGGAGGCTGAGGTATCGCTGACTCTCATTGCTAACTTGGATGACACGGTGAAATTCCAAGACAAGGTGAACTTGTTCATACAAAACAGCAATACCTATGTGATCCCAGTCCAGGCCGTTGGCATTGGTACCACGATTGTCACGGACAAACCCTTTGCTCCAGCACTCAGCTTGGGACCCCATTTCAGGTAGGTCATCTCTCTGGCTCTCACCTTTTCCTATGCTCCTTCATCTCCATGGACCAAATAAAGAGCCCCAGCAAGGACGTTTTTTAGTATAGTCCCTTAGGACTGNGTAATGTATTTAATGTAATTTTAAAGCCCGGGGAGAGGCCCTTATGCTCGGTCAGAAACCAGCACAGCCCCCAAAAAACTTGTTCCATGGGATCATTTTCACTTTTCAGTTAAAATCTGGCTCTGCCCACTTCCTCAGACCCCCTCTCCCCAGTAACCTAAAACTGTTTGGGGAGGTTATTTGGAATCCTTTTAAATGCTCCTGCACTTTGATGTGCTGTTTTGTTTTCTGATGTATTTCTCCATTTAGTTGGCTGTCATAATGTTAGAGCTCCATGGCTGATGGACAGAAACTCAGTAGAGCTGATCTCATTTGAAGCAAGCAGCATTTCAGTCCATTTCAAGCAGTGAGCAAATCCCTGCTTTTCATAAAAATGCTGTTCTCAAATATTTCCCATGTTGTTTCAGGTGGTTGTGAGTGAGTCCTTCTGGATCTCCTAGACCATGTTTAATGGCCTTTCCCTCTTTCTGCATTATTCAGAGCAGTAAAACATAAATGTACAATTAAAAGTTGCTGGAGATTGTGTCTTCTACCCCAGATGTCGAGACAGCTCACTGAGGGATTCTGTTGAGGACAGTTAGTCTCTCTTAAAACAGGAGCCTAAGGATGATGCTGGTGGAAACGACCTGCATGGGTCCTTCTGAATAAATCTATGAGTTCACAAATGGCCCACAGACCCTCTCCGATACAGCTATGATCTTTAGGGTTTACTCTGCATTCCTTCTTGAGCTTATCCTAGCACTGGCCAAGAGCCAATTAAAATGTTTCTATCGCAGGGCAACTCTGACAGGGTCCATGTCACTGCCTGGCCTCCTATGAAAAACTCAGCTCAGTTTCTACCACCCTCATCGCACAAGCCTTCAAGGGCAGGTCTCTGAGAAGGGCTACTTAGGAGACAGGAGGAGGAGAGTACTTGGGAAACTCAGTCACAGGGTTCAGGTTTGGTTTCCTTTCTAATCGTTAACTAACGTACTGTTTTGTCATAAACCTTGACGACTTGGATTCTCCAAAGCCTAAGGGAATTAGAGAATTAGTCCCATTGAAATTCACTGGAAAGTGGATGCCAAAGTCCCTTAGATGCCTTTGAAAAACACAGCCTAGCTCTTGAGAAAAGACCTTGCTGGCTGCATCTGGATTTTGATTAGCTGGTTTTGCAGAGTCATTACTTTAGTTTACAACTTTATTGTCAAACTAAGAAACCCCTGCAGCAGCCGGGGGTTCCGATTCCATGGCTCATTTAGTCCGTGGCCTCTCTGCCTACCCTGCCAGCAAGGATGCTAATTAGTGTCAGTGGTGGAGGTTGGTTTTTTTAAATCTGGTTATCTCCCCTAGGAACTGGAACAGGACCATCAAACTCATTTCATAGATGTCACATAGGCCATAAGCCATCAGATGGTAATCGCTTGCGGTCACTACTGACATGAGCTGGATTTGAAATAGTGACTTGCAGGTGAAAGGTTCTATCCCCTGGGTCCTGTTGTATTAATTTAGATGGACTATATGGGCCCAAAGAGCCAAAAGTGTTAACATGAGCCTGAAACTGTCCAACACAAAAGAGTTTTAAACAAGGTTTGGGGTTTGGTATATAGAGACCATGGCCTGCTTAGCACCATGGCAAGCACACCAGACAATTCATGCCAGAAGTTAGAAATGTATTGATTGAAATACACAAAAGGAAAGGAATCAACTAAGGCAAAAGGGATTGAAACTGAAATTGAGTGGCTGTGTAAAACAAAAATCAAAACCTATCAACATCTCTTTTTAGAAAGGGTGAATATTGGTTAGTGTCTCTCATGCTGTCAAACAGCCCTCCTTAGTGGAGAGGAAAGGATTAGTTCAGTTCAATTTTGAGTCGGGAACAATAGTAACTTTCCTGCTTTTGGACAAAGCAGATGCAAAAGGGAGAGAAGAGATAGGGTAGTAACGGAGGGGAAAATACGGTTTTTGTTTATGTTCTCAGGCTACAGGGCAGCAGGTCAGTCCTGGATGGTGCTTTGGACTGGCAGTTTGGGCATAACAGCTGTTGCTCTGGACCCCAGCTCATCTGCCTGGTCAGGGACATCATCTGGTTGGTCTGGTCAGGTTCCTCTCCTTCACTGGTCCTTCACAGGCTGAGTAGAACTAGATGGGTTGTTGCAGTTGATTTCGGGATCGGGTGAAAAGCCATGGGTGGGGGTAGGACAGAGGACAGAAAGGGACACATGAGGAAGGGGAAGACAGAGCAGGATCTCACATGCGTGAGGCTGGGATCCTCACTGGTGTAGTGATGAGTTTCAGGGTCTGGTGTCTTTGAAAAAATCTTTCCTTTGCAGCCATGGTGATGGTTTCACCCCCGTTTCCCTTTCTATGGGCCTCAAAAAGTGCAGAATAGCCCATCCTCTCATTATTAGGCCCAATTTCTGAAGCACCAATTTTGGTCCACTGATTTCCAGTCTCACACTTTTCTTGTCTACCAGGCATGATCTTAACACAGTCCTTGAGTGGCATCAGTAAACCATCTCTGTTTAAATTAATTCAGTCTTTCTGTCTCCTTCCCAAATCTTTCTTAAACAATTTTTATATAACAGGTCATTGTAATAATTCATGAACCTTTACCTACTTTCCAACAGTTTGGCTCACAATTCACATAGGCCTGCTAGACCTGAATTATTACAACAGTCCTCATGTGGTTTTAGCCTTCATTATTAGATGTGATGAATTAGAACATTAAAACATAGAGTTCCTTAAGAAATCATTTCAGCCTGAGATGCTGCTTTTTCCCTGCCCGTCATTGCTTTCTCTTCCTTTTAACCATATCCTGTAGTCCCTCGCTGGTACATTGAGGCCAATGGCTCTATTCTGATCTTAGCTTTTGGATCTTGTTGCAGGCTCGCAGTCACGCGTTGTGGAGGATTGAGCCCAGTGACGGTGTAGTTCCCCCGGAGGCTGAGGTATCGCTGACTCTCATTGCTAACTTGGATGACACGGTGAAATTCCAAGACAAGGTGAACTTGTTCATACAAAATAGCAATACCTATGTGATCCCAGTCCAGGCCGTTGGCATTGGTACCACGATTGTCACGGACAAACCCTTTGCTCCAGCACTCAGCTTGGGACCCCATTTCAGGTAGGTCATCTCTCTGGCTCTCACCTTTTCCTATGCTCCTTCATCTCCATGGACCAAATAAAGAGCCCCAGCAAGGACGTTTTTTAGTATAGTCCCTTAGGACTGTAGCTACAAGGACGTGGCTCCCATTGACTTAAATAGGAGCTACATAAGTGCATTTGAAGCCCTTTCAAAGTCACTTGTCACTTTAGAATGCTAACAAGATGGGACGTGGTTGACAAAATGTCACTAAGTGGAAATTGCAGAAGGTCCAGGAGGCTGAAGATTGACAAATGATACATAAAAAAACCTTTTATTTTTTGATCATTCAAACATTTTGCTCCTTTTTTCACCTGATGGGTGGGTCACGACCCCCACTCCCCTGCAGCAGCAGTGAACCTTGATGTTGCTCTTTAGCAGCCCCTCTTCTAAATTAACAGTAGTGCTTTCTTTCTACCTGCAGCAGGCTCCATACCTCAGTGCCTTGGGGGAGCAGCAAAATTTGTCTTTGTCCTTTAACCTTCCCTAGCTCATTTTTATTTCATGGGTACCCTGCTGGAGTTCTGTCTATTAGTGTCAGGGCTGGGATGTAGGCAGTCAGGCCTAGTGGTTATCTTGTGGGGTGGGTGCAGGTTCCCATTGCCAGCTGGAGTTCAGAACTAGAAGGTCAGGAACTATAAGTTAGATACCAGGAATCAGGCTGAGTCAGGAAACCAGGTGTTCAATATCAGGAGACAGGAGCAGGCAGTGTTGGATGTGTGGTCCAAAGCCAGGTGGAACCCAGTTATACTTAGTCCTGCCATGAGTGCAGGGGACTGGACTAGATGACCTCTTTGAGGTCCCTTCCAGTTCTATGATTCCTTATTCCTCCTTCTGGCTTAAACAGGGGAAGAAGGCCAATCATAGAATATCAGGGTTGGAAGGGACCTCAGGAAGTCATCTAGTCCAACCCCCTGCTCAAAGCAGGACCAATCCCCAGACAGATTTTTTCCCCAGTTCTCTAAATGGCCCCCACAAGGATTGAACTCACAACCCTGGGTTTAGCAGGCCAATGCTCAAACCACTGAGCTATTCCCCCCCATTAGGAGCCCCAGTCTTCCAACAGTTAGGGCCCAGAGGCGAGTTCTAAGTGAGCTGGGTTTCAAGGAGTCCCTGGTTCTAGCATATGCCAGTAAGTCATCAGTGGGGGGGTTGGAGCATGATGCTGCCCAGGAAACCTGCAGATCCAGGTTAGAGACCTGCGAGTCATGACAGTTAGCCTCTCTTCTCATCTTTCTTCATGTGTCCCCTCCTCTTGCTCCTCCTCTTTTCCCACCGATCTCTCTTGGCTTTAGGGCAGAAGCTGGAAGAAAAGCTTTATCTCTTGACTGCAAGGTCCTGTTCTGAAAATAGTTGGGGGAAAGCAAAAGTCCATTGACCCTGGATGGTGAATGGAAAAGAGATGAGTCTCAAATGGAAGAATCTAGCTCTAAGGGTTTGAGATACAATAGTTTTCAGTCACCTACACTAGTTTTGAGCTTTAGTTCCATTTGAGTGTAGATGTCTGGGGCGTTTTGTGATCCTTGGTTAACTATAAGTAAGGCTCTGTTTTAGTCACGGGTATTTCTAGTAAAAGTCATGGACAGATCACGGGCAGTAAACAAAAATTCATGGCCCGTGACCTGTCCATGACTTCTTCCATATACCCCTGAATAAATCTTGGAGCGGGGCGGCCCTGGGGTGTCCGGGATGTTGGGGGGAGCGGTCCAGGGATGCTGCAGGTGCTCGGGGGGGGACACCCGGGGGTGCCGCGGGTGCTGGGGGGGACAGCCCAGGGGCACCACGGGTGCTGGGGGGAGGGTGGGCGGTGGCGCACAGCCTGGGGCCCACACTGGTGCTGGGGGGCGCAGGCAGCGGCACGCAGTCCGGAACCTCTGCTGGTGCTGGGGAGGCGCGGGCAGCAGTGCACAGCCTAGGATTGCCAACTTTCTAATTGCACAAAACCGAATACCCCCACTTCCCTGAGACGCCGCCCCTGCCCCGCCTCTTCTCTGAGGCCCTGCCCCCACTCACTCCAGCTCCCCCTCCCTCTGTCACTTGCTCTGCCCCACCCTCACTCACTTTCACCGGGGGTGAGGGCTCCAAGTGGGGCCAGAAATGAGGGGCTCAGGGTGTGGAAGGGGGCTCCGGGCTGGGGCAGGGGCTGGGGTNGCCCCACCCTCACTCACTTTCACCGGGGGTGAGGGCTCCAAGTGGGGCCAGAAATGAGGGGTTCAGGGTGTGGAAGGGGGCTCCGGGCTGGGGCGGGGGCTGGGGAATGGGAGGGGGTGAGGGCTCTGGCTGGGGGTATGGGCTCTGGGGTGGGGCTGGGGATCAGGGTTTTGGGATGCAGGAGGGGGCTCCGAGCTGGAGCCGAGGGGTTTGGAATGCGGGAGGGGGCTCAGGGCTGGGGTAAGTGGTTGGGGTGGCGAAGGGGATGCGAGCTCTGGGAGAGAGTTTGGGTGCAGGAGGGGGTTCTGACCTGGGGCAGGAGGTGGGGTGCGGGGTCTGGGAGGGAGTTAAGATGCGGGAGTAGGTTCCGACCTGGGGCAGATGATTTGGGGTGCGGACTCCAGACGGGCAGCACTTACCTCAGGCGGTTCCTGGTCGGCGGCGCAGCAGGGCTAAGGCAGGCTCCCTGCCTGCCCTGGCTCCACACTGCTCTCGGAAGTGGCTGGCATGTCCGGCCCCTATGTGGAGGCACAGCCAGGAGGCTCTGTGTGGTGCATGCTGCCTGTGCCTGCAGGTGCCACCCCCGCAGCTCCCATTGGCCATGGTTCCCAGCCAATGGGATCTGCAAAGCCGGCGCTGGGGGCGGAGCCAGCACGCGGAGCTTCCCTGGTCGTCCCTGCATCTAGGGGCCGGACATGCCGGCCGCTTCTGGGAGCTGCACGGAACCAGGGCAGGCAGGGAGCCTGCCTTAGCCCCGCTGTGCCACCAACTGGACATTTAATGGCCCGGTCAGCGGTGCTGACCAGAGCCACCAGGGTCCCTTTTCGATCGGGCGTTCTGGTTGAAAACCAGATGCCTGGCAACCCTAGCACAGCCCGGGACCCCCACTGGTGCTGGCAGGACTGGCAGGCTCCCTACCTGACTCCGCACCTCCCCAGAATCAGTGACATCCCCCTCGCTCAGCTCTTAGGCAGAGGCGTGGCCAGGCAGCTCTGTGTGCTGCCTCTGCCCAGACCGCCGGCTCCGCAGCTCCCATTAGCCGGGAACCGCTGCCAATGGGAGCTGTGGGGGTGGTGCCTGCAGACAGAGGCAGCACGCAGAGCTACCTGGCCACGCCTCTGCCTAGGAGCTGAGCAAGGGGTATATTGCTGCTTCTGGGGAGCCCCCTGAGGTAGCGCTGCCCAGAGCCTGCCTCACCCTGTCCATTGCCCCAACCCCCTGCCTCCTCCCACACCCAAACTCCTGCTGCTTCTGGGGGAAGGGGGCGCGGTGGCCCGAGACTTCCCCAGCAGCGGCTGGTGCGACTGGCCCAGAGGCTGCCTGCGCTGCCCCAGGGCCAGGTGTAGCGGTCACTGCAGAAATCATGGAGGTCATGGAAAGTCACGGAATCCGTGACTTCCATGACCTCTGGGACAAACTTGCGGCCTTAACTATAAGCTCCATAAAGGTTTGGGTTTGTCCATCACTGTTTCCATGGCTATTCCTGATGGTTGATCAGACATGTCCTGATGGCCAGATTGGATGCATAGTGATAAGATGTTGGCAGCATTACTCAATTCATGTTCTTCTGACAGTCTTTCTCCTCCTATCCTGCAGCATCTTCCTGGGGTTAAGCCACCATTGCAACTAGCTGCAAAACTGCAACTAAATAAAGTGAAATGGGGCATAGATAGTAAGATGAATTTGGCTTTTACTGAACCAGAAATTAGGCATCTGTACAGAACTTGATTTAAAGTTCAGACCTGTCATTGCACATTGCACGAGCTGGCGTATTTCACATAGCCATTGTATGCTTCAAATGCATTTTTAACATTTTCTTTCACAGACTAACTTGGAATATGGTGTAAATTCTGTTTTTGTATTTAGCCAGGTATGTTATACTCACTTTTCATTGGCTGCATATTCTTTACCTCCAAAACAAGAGAGTAACTGTGCCACGAACAATTCCTCTGCCAGTCATGCTTATATTAGTATACAGTGAAATAATTACTACCTTACACTTGATGTTTCTGTGCATAATGGAATCAATGTCTCATTGACTATTCATTTCATGTTAGCTCTGGTTATTTAGCCCCTGATGTCACTCCAGTCTAACAGCAGACAGGGCCCGGCCCTGTGCTCACTGTAGTTAATGGGAAAACTATTGACTCTGTCTAGTTCTTGTAGCACACTTACCACCCTCTTCTCAGAATCTCTTCAATGGGAACAGACCCTTAGAGCCCAATCCTGCTGGGTGGTGAGCACCTCCTGGTGGGGTAGAAGTTAAAGGCACTCAGCTCCTATCTGGAGCAGGCTATTAATCTGTAGCAGTTGAAGAAAAGGGTGACAGTCTACCCAGATGGTCAAATACTGATGCACACTGTGTTTTCTCATTGCAATGAAAGAGGATCTCTTTAGCAGCAAAAAAAGCTTTAGCTTCTCTAGGTAATGGAGTTGCAGGATGCAGGCCACCCAATACCCTTTCTTTCCTTTAGTCTGAAATCCCTGGAGCTCAGGCATGAATCCAGTTATCTCAGCCAGTTCCCGGAAGGAGGCTTGGGAGTTTGTCAAGCTCCATTGGCTTGGCAGTGCAGAGATCTTACTGAGAGGAATCACAGACAGGATTCGGTCCTTTCGGGGTCATGTTGGGAAAGGGTCAATATCTCCCCTCCAGTCCTCCAAGGTTTATTTTGTAAAATGTAGATGGATATTTATGTAGCTACACTGCAGCTGGGAGGTGTCTACAATCTGATTCATCTAGCGCGCTAAAACCAGCAGTCTGGCCACAACTGCTCATACCAGGGGGCAGGCAGGATTGTGCCTAGCCCGAGCCACCACCTGTGCCCAGCAGCTACACTGAAGGGAAGTTGTAACAGACAACAGGGCTGGGTACTTGCTTGCCTCTCCTGCCATGGCCAGTATAAACCAGCTCACTTTGTGGGACTCTGGGGACTAGCTTTGCGCAGATACATAGAGGATATTAAAGAGATAAAGGAAGGAGAAACATAATTACTGCAAATGCTGAGATTTGGTCCTTTCTGTTTAATTCTTTACAGGGTCGGCTCCAGCTTTTTTGCCGCCCGAAGCTGCGAAGAAAAAAAAAAAGATAAAGCCGCGATCAGTGACACTTCGGCGGCAGCTCTACGGCACTGTTTCATTCTTCGGCGGCAATTCAGCGGCCGGTCCTTCCCTCCGAGAGGGACCGAGGGACCCGCCGCTGAATTGCTGCCGAAGACCCGGACGTGCTAGCCCTTTCCATTGGCCACCCCAAGCACCTGCTTCCTGCGCTGGTGCCTGGAGCCGGCCCTGATTCTTTATTGCAGCTTCTTAGGTAGCCAGCTGCAGGAGGCGCTCCATAAACTGAGGGCCATTTGGCACAGAGTGGCTCTTTAAAAAGTATATTGTGTTAGCCATCGCTTCAAGCCACACAAGTCTCTTTGGATGTCACAACATGGCATTCTGTTAAGAGTTAGCGTTAATGCTGTGGGTGCAGTTGAATAGCTGCGTTCCAGCAATCATAGAATCATAGGGTTAGAAGGGACCGCAAGGGACATCTAGTCTAACCCCCTGCCAAGATGCAAGATTTGTTGGGTCTAAACTAACCTTTTGAAAACCTCCAGTGAAGAAGCTTCCACAACCTCCCTAGACGTCTGTTCCATTGGCCTACTGTTTTTACAGATAGGAAGCTTTTCCTGAGAGTTAATCTAAATCTGCTGTGCTGTAGTTTGAACCCATTGACTCTTGTCCTGCTTTCTGGGGAAAGAGAGAACAATGTTTCTCCATCTTTTTATGGCAGCCTTTCAGTATTTGAAGACCGCTATCATGTCCCTTATAGACTCATAGACTTTAAGGTCAGAAGGGACCATTATGATCATCTAGTCTGACCTCCCGCATGATGCAGGCCACAAAAGCTGACCCACCCACTCCTGGAATAATTCTCTCCCTTGACTCAGCTGTTGAAGTCCCCAAATCATGATTTAAAGACTTCAAGTTGCAGAGAATCCTCCAGCAAGCGACCCCTGCCCCATGCTGCGGAGGAAGGCGAAAAACCTCCAGGGCCTCTGCCAATCTACCCTGGAGGAAAATTCCTTCCCGACCCCAAATATGGCGATCAGCTGAACCCCGAGCATGCGGGCAAGACTCTCCAGCCAGACACTCAGGAAAAAGTTCTCTGTAGTAACTTTTAATATCCCATCATTGACCATTGGTACTAATTACCAGTGATGGCATGTTATTGACCTATTGACTAAGATCCCGTTATCCCATCAAACCATCCCCTCCATAAACTTATCAAGCTTAATCTTAAAGCCAGAGAGGTCTTTTGCCCCCATTGTTTCCCTCGGAAGGCTGTTCCAGAACTTCACTCCTCTGATGGTTAGAAACCTTCTTCTAATTTCAAGCCTAAACTTCCTGACGGCCAATTTATATCCATTTGTTCTCGTGTACTCTCCCTTCTTAATCTCCTCTTTTCCATACTAAACCTACCCTGTTCCTTCAGCCTTTGCTCGTATGACTTGCATTCCAGCCCTTTGAGCATCTTTGTCGCTCACCTCTGGATCCTTTCCAGTTTCTCCACATCCTTTCTATGCATTGGTGACCAAAACTGGACACAGTACTTCAGCCGAGGCCTAACCAGTGCTGAGTAGAGCGGTACTATCACTCCCATGCTATGCCTCTGCTAATGCAACCAGAATTGCATTTGCTTTTTTTGCCACAGCGTCACATTGCTGACTCATGTTGAGGTTCTGATCCACTACAACTCCCAGATCTTTCTCAGCAGTGCTGTTGCCAAGCCAGTTATCCCCATTCTGTATTCGTGCATTTGGTTTTTCTTCCCTAAGTGTAGCACCTTACATTTGTCTTTGCCGAATTTCATTTTGTTGTCTTTAGCCCAGTTCTCCAATTTATCAAGATCCCTCTGAATTTTAGCTTTATCCTCCAAAGTGTTGGCAGCCCCCCCGCTTTGTGTTATCTGCACATTTGATCGGTATGCTCTCTATTCCTACATCCTGGTCATTAATACAGATGTTAAACAACACCGGATCCAGAACAGAGCCCTGTGGATCCCCACTTGAGACCTCCCTCCAACCTGACATCGTTCCATTAATAGTTACTCTTTGTTTGCGGTTGTTTAACCAATTCTGTATCCACTTAATGGGAGTTCCGTCAAGCCCTCATTTCTCCAGCTAACTTATCAGAATGTCATGTGGGACTGTGTCAAAAGCCTTGCTGAAGTCCAGGTATATTATGTCCACTGCATTCCCCCTGATCCACCAAACCAGTTACCCTGTCAAAGAAGGAAATCCAGCAGGTTTGGTATGATTTGTTCTTAGTAAATCTGTGCTGGATGCTAGTGATCACCCCCTTCATCCCCCCCCCGGTATTGGCAAATTGAATGTTTTATACATTTCTCTAGTAGCTTCCCAGTTAAATAAATGACCTTTTGCTTTGTCTTGGTAGAGACACCCCACCATCAGTAACCTTTTCCATCTGCCTCTATTCTACTGTTCTAGTCTGGATCCCTGCTGCTATTGCTTCAAGATAACCAACCGTGGACGACGAACCCATCAGCTCTACTGGATGACAGAAGGTTTCCCTCCATTTCGCCAGCGTAACCATTTCCCTGCTATCGGTAATGCCAAGGGCAAGAACTCCCCCCAGAGACCAAAGACCACCTCTCCGGTGTTTAAGCTTCAACCATTAAGGATGGAGCTGATCCCAGGCAAGACCATGGATATGATGCTGGAAGGCTCCTCTGACACCCCTCAGGTAAAGGAGTGCAAGAGCTGCAGCGTTTCAATTAGATTGTTGCTGCTGGTATTTCTTAGGCTGGTCCCTTGACATTTATCTTAGAAAATGATCAATTTCTTTCAAGAATTGCTGTAATGCCACGAGTTACCATGGTAGCACCAGTTGCTTTTCTTGCTTGGGCACTATTAGTCGCTAAGGCTTTTCTTGTTACTATAGCTACCATAAACCCAACATTCAAATGCCAAAATACCAGCTGACTTCTGGGGCAAGCAACAAGTTACAGGGAGTCGTGTGCTGAGGCAGAAGGGAAGTCTGAAGAAATAATATTGCAGTGTCTGGAGAGATTAGGATCACGGGCAGAAAGTAATTAGAAAAATGCAAGGTAATATAATGGGAGAGGGGAATAATCCAAAACACAGCTATGTAACGGGGGGAGTAACCTCGAACACAGGCATTACTTATATTTATAAAGAAATTTTTAAAATGTCCATTTAACATGCTGTGTCCTGTCGAGAAACGTTAGACCTAATGCATTGTTTTTAAAGAACGCAGAGTGATATCTTCCACTCTAAGAGGCTGTTCCCACAGATCATTATATTTGACAGCTCGTTTCTCATCAATATTTTCCATCCCAGTATGCCCTTCTGTCCCAGGGACAGCATGGGACATCAAGTATAGCAGTGCAGCATGCTGTGAAAGGCACCAAACCCAGGCTCCAACAGGCTAACGGGGGGAAACCAGGAATGCTGAAAGAGACTTAGGTGTGATAATGGACAACAAAGTTCAGGGCTGTGTGTATGCACATTACACATTACAGCACAGGGACCTAATCATCCCTTTCCACTGACCCCACACTCCCCTTTCCTTCCTTGAGTGAAAGGGAGCCTTGCACCATTGGTGTGAGGCTTGGGGAGGACTCAGAAGTGGGAGTGAAGCTTGCTCCTCTCCTCCCCTTAACCCAATGGAAGTCCTTCTGCAGGGTTCTGGTTTAACAGGCAGGGAGGGAGAAGAGGGGGTTGCCAGTCAAGCTGTTCTGGATTCTCCTGCTTCAGAACTGCAGGCCATAGCTGTGCATAGTAATGCAGAGGGAATGTTTCTTAGCTTGTGTGTCCCTGATGTCAGTGCTTTGGAATGCTCCTGGGGGAGAGGTGTTTCTGGAGTACTCACCAGCTTGCTGACCCTCTCGGAGGAAGTTTTCTGTTCCCTCCTGGGCTACGGCATGCCAAGGGAATAGATAGCATAGCAGAGACAAAGGGATGTCAATGTGGTTGCCCTTTCCTCTGGCAGATCCCCAATGGTCTATGAGGTTAGTGGGGTGGAAATCTTGTGCTATGTCACAGGGGGGAGACCCTGTCCATCCCAACTGGTGGCAGAAGAAAACCCAGTTTTCACACTTCTGCATGGCTTTTTCCAGGTAGCAGAGATTCTGGTCACTATATGGTTCTGTTAGGACTGCTACTGGGGTATCCTATTCAGTTATGGGCACCTCATTACCTGATAGATGTTGACAAATTGGATTGGGCCTAAAGAAGAGAATCAAACGATCAGGAGGTAGAGGGACTGACTTGCTGTCAGGATCCTGACAAGGGCAGTTGGGACCAAGGGTCAGAGCCAGGTGAAACCTGGGGCTGAGAGTAGCAGAGGAGTTCATGGTCAAATTCCAGGCTGGGGTCAATACCAGGGATCAGTGTCCAGGTCAGGAGGCGAGATCCAAATCAAGCCAAGGTCAAAGACAGGAATTCAAGAATGGGAATGATCATGGCAGCTACAGGAGATCCACACTGTTGCCTAGACACTTCGTGGACCATCCCTTGGGTGTACCTAGGGTGGGGAGCCAATCAGGAGTCATGAGGCTGCTGCCTCTCAGACCCCTTGAGGCAGGACTTTCCGTGGTCTGTGCCTGCAGCAGGCATGGGTAGTGCAGCATGAGCTGGTTATAGATACTGCTGGGTGGCAGCATGTAGGTGTTCACTGCCTGGCAGCTCTGCAGGCCTCGGCTCAAGACTGAGAAGAGCTCTGGATACATAGCTTGGTTATGTGACAACTTTAGCAAGTACCGGGAGGGTGCCATACTCCAGGGAAGGAGGAAAATGTGTTGTTATAGCACCATAGGGGATAGCTTAGGAGTAATGGGATGAAATTGAAGAAGATTTGCAGATGATACAAAACTACTCAAGATAGTTAAGTCCCAGGCAGACTGTGAAGCGCTACAAAAGGATCTCTCAAAACTGGGTGACTGGGGAACAAAATGGCAGATGAAATTCAATGTTGATAAATGCAAAGTAATGCACATTGGAAAACATAATCCCAACTATACATATAAAATGCTGGGGTCTAAATTAGCTTTTACCATTCAAGAAAGAGATCTTGGAGTCATTGTGGATAGTTCTGTGAAAACATCCATTCAAAAAAGTGAACAGAATGTTGGGAATCATTAAGAAAGGGATAGATAATAACACAGAAAATATCATGTTGCCTCTATATAAATCCATGGTACACCCACATCTTGAATACTGCATGCAGATGTGGTCACCCCATCTCAAAAAAGATATATTGGAATTGGAAAAGATTCAGAAAAGGGCAACAAAAATTATTAGGGGCATGGAACGGCTTCCTATGAGGAGAGATTAATAAGACTGGGACTTTTCATCTTAGAAAAGAGATGGCTAAGGGGGGATATGATAGAGGGCTATAAAATCATGGCAGGTTTGGAGAAAGTAAATAAGGAAGTGTTATTTACTCCTTATAACACAAGAACTAGGGTTTACCAAATGAAATTAATAGGCAGCAGGTTTAAAACAAACAAAAGAAAGTATTTTTTCACACAACGCACAGTCAGTCTGTGGAACTCTTTGCCAGAGGATGTTGTGAAGGCCAGACTATAACAGGGTTCAAAAAAGAACTAGATTAGTTCATGGACAAATGGCCATCAACCAGGATGGACAGGGATGGTGTCCCTAGCCTCTGTTTGCCAGAAGCTGGGAATGGGCGACAGGGAATGGATCACTTGATGATTACCTGTTCTGTTCATTCCCTCTGGGGTACCTGGCATTGGCCACTTTTGGAAGACAGGATACTAAACTAGATGGACCTTTGGTCTGACCCACTATGACCATTCTTATGTTCTTGTGTAAGGTGACTCAGAAAAATCTCCTGATGTGAGAGTTGTTGTGTTGACCAGTTGACTCCTAAGGAATGTGTTGCAAGCCCCAACGCAGAGGACTTTTAAAACTGGATCAGACAAACACAAACATAGAGGAGGAAGGAATCTTGCATTGACAAGGAAAAGAGCTGACTGGATTATAGGGTCCTTTCTGCCTATAATTTCTGTGATGGTTTTGAGGGCAGGTTTGCTGGCATCAGGATTCCTTTTTTATCTATTTTCCTTAATATAGCACCTATTTTTAAAAAAAAATGATTCCCTCCAGTTTTATAAAAGTGTTGTGCTTGGCAAAGGATCATAAAAATACTAATTTGATGCTTTAGTTATTATGGTCGTAGGTAGCACCTAACTCAGAAGTGTCTTCATCAGGAGTTGCAGAACACATGGTATTATGGAAATGTTAGTATTGAAAAAACAGAGTGCAGTATAGAGAAACACAGGGAATTTTGCAGACAGATGTATATATCTTTATTCCTATAGGCCATGGTGCCCAGTGAGTGCCAAGAACAGGTAACAGGCTGCTGTTTGTGCACATGGAACCCATTGGCTTTGTACCAGCAGCCAAGACATATCTCAGTACTGCTGCTAGTGTCGCACTGACAATGTGCTGTGGCTGTTTCCTGCACAGGTAGTGAAGGAACGATTGATTTGCCATGCCATTATAGGGAAGCAGTCTGGGAAGGAACGGATAATGCAAGTGGACGTCACATGTGAATTCATCGCACCCATTCTGCACCTCTCCTCCAAAGAGATCACTTTCCGAGTGGAGAAGGTAAAGCATTGGGCTGACTGCTGGCATTTAATAGATAGTCAGCCAAATGACTGTTTGAAAGGATAAGGGGTGTGTGTGGGGGGTGCGCGTATATACACAAACGTGTGCAAAGACTGTGTGTGAAATCCTGGCCCCATTGAAGTCAATGGGAGTTTTACAATTGACTTCAGTGAGGTTAGGATTTCGCCTTTAATAGTGTTTTACATGGTCAACCTCCTTTAGAAGCATTAATTAATTATTCCTCACCGTCCCGCTGTGGGTAGATAAGGATCATTATGTCCATTCTACACCAAGCGACACTCAGGGCGCGTCTGTGCTGGAGCTGTAAGGTGTCATTCCCAGCTGGAGTAGACATACCTGCACTAGCTGTGATTGAGCTACCGTGCTAAAAATAGCTGCGGCGGTGCAAGGGAGGGGTTAGCTGCCCCGAGTACCTACTTTTCATCTTGGCCGGGATCATACTTACGGCGGCCAGCCATGGCGGCTGCACTTCTATTTTTACCACACTAGCTAGGGCGGGGGTGTCTCCTTGAGCTGGAAATCACACCTCCCAGCTGGAGTGTAGATAAACTGCAAGAGCAGTTAAGTGACCTTCCTAAGGCCCCTGGGCAAGTCGCATGTTAGTGTGTTGAGTAATAAAGAACTGATCAGCTTCCGTGTGGGATGGTGCCATAGCTGGCAATGCCGAGGCCACGAGCGGGCTTCCAGATCATCACACATGAATGCCAGTAAAACCATTGCCCGACCCCATTATGGGAGCTCTCTGTGCATCTGATTTAGGAAGGATTCAAAGTTTTTTTTTAAATGTTGTGGAGATGATTTTTTGTTCCCTTCCACCAGTATAGCTAGGTGCCTTGGTTACCATGAGTCCATCTGTACTGGGGGAGTCATGACAACCTCTCAAAAGTACCAGTTCTATACCTAACATTGTCATGACATGGCAGTCTGTTATACCAGGTCCTTCCAGGACTAGGATAGACTCCTAGTCCTTCACTGGAGCAATGACCGTTTATACCAGTTGAGGTTCTGCCCCACTATACTTTAAATTAGGTTGACAAGAGAAACTGTATTTTCCTACTTTCCCTTCCGGTCCAACTCTGCTCTCCACACTATTGATATATGAACTGTTGTGTTAACGCATCTCCATTCTTGCCAGTTGCATTTCCCTCTGTATTCATAAGGATTCGGAGACATTCTTAAGCAACTGCTGTGTTAGGAAATGTAACTCATACACAGAGCAGTTCAGTCCCACTCATCTCTGCAGCCAGATTCCTGCATCTTCATCCCCTATCCTGCAAGATATCTGCTGATGGGAAGCAATTTTCCCACCCCACTCCTGCTTGTTCATCCCTATTCTCTATTCCCCACAGCCAGCAATGTTGCAGAACCACAGACTTCTCAGAAGCCTGAGGCCACCTAAGTCCCGCCACCCTGGGGAGTGCAAAGCCAAAGCCCAAGCCCTCGGGCCCAGCAAGTCTAAGCCAGCCCTGGCGACCCCATTAAAATGGGTTCACGACCCACTTTGGGGTCCCAACCCACAGTTTGAGAACCACAGATGTAGCCCATGGGAATGAGCTGTTAAAACTCAACATTCAGACTGAATTTGGTGCCATCCAGCTGTCTCTCTGCATTCGGTTTGGTGCCACACACTCTGATTTATTGGCTGTAATGACACTATCGCTGCTTGAGATAAATACATTTAGTTTCCCAAACACCATCTACTTTGTAGAAACTGATCATAAACCTTAGAGAAATGCCAGGTTTAAACAGGAACAAATAGGCTAGATTGGGAACCTGCCGACTGTTTTTGTAGCAGAGAGGACAGAAAACACTTTGCACCTGAGCTATGCAGGATCCTAGCCCGGTGCATTTGCAGGAAACATTTTCTTTCTTGCTTGTCTTTCTCATGCAAGTAGCCCATTGACTTTAATGAGATGCCTCAGATCAGTACGGTTGGCAGGATTTACTCTGTGAATAAAAGCCCTTTGTGCCAGTTAGGCTGAGAAAGATTCACTGTCTATTAAAGTATAGGACTTGGAATCAGGAGACCTGTGTTCTGTTCCCCACTCTGCCACTGCACTTTCCTGTGTGATCTTGGTCAAGTCATTTCACTTCTTTGTGCCTCTACTTCCCCATCTGTAAAACGGGGATAGTAATACTTCCCAGCCTCACATGTTATGGTTTGTAAAGTAAATGCATTTGAGGGAGAAAAGGGCTAGAAAGTATTAATAGTGATAGAGCTGGTTGAAATTTTTCAAACTTTGCCAATTTGGGGTGTATGAGAAAATTTTGAAATTAAAAAAAGAAAAAGAAAAGGAGGGGAGAGGGAAGGGGAGAAATTGACAACATTGTCATTGAAAAGTTTCCCCAATTTTTGACCAGTTATACAGCTGGTCATAATGGTTTTTGAATTGTGATGAAATTTCAAATTGGAACATTTTGAAAATTGGGGAAAGGAACCCAGGAAGAAATGAGAAAAAGAATAATAGATACCAAGGCCAGAAAGGGACCACTCTGATCATCTAGTCTGACCTCCTGTATACCACAGGCCAGAGAACGTTCCCAAAACAATTCCTAGAGCAGATCTTGTAGAAAAACATCCAATCTTGATTTTAAAATCAGATCACCATGACCCTGGGTAAATTGTTCCAATGGCTAATTACTCTCACTTAAAATTTTATGCCTTATTTCCTTATCCTTATTTTTTCTTGTGACATTGTAGAAACACAAAGCTACACCCTGCTTCATTCAGAAAATGCTTTATCATCATCCTAACAAAGCCATCATTGTCATGTCCACACAAAGATTTGATGAGGCATGCAGGGGCAGCTCTATGTTTTTTGCCGCCCCAAGCACGGCAGGCAGGCAGCTTTCGGCGGCGCGCCTGCAGGCGGTCCGCTGGTCACGTGGATTTGGCGGCATGCCTGTGGGAGGTCCGCCGAAGCCACGGGACCGGCAGACCTCCCGCAGGCATGCCGCCGAAAGCTGCCTGCCTGCCGCCCTCACAGCGATCGGCAGGCCACCCCCAGCACGCGCTTGCTGCGCTGGTGCCTGGAGCCGCCCCTGGAGGCATGTTGGACTTTGCTCATGCCACAAAAGCTGTAGAAATGAGCTGCTGTGCTGTGGCGGAGGATTGAAATCTCCCTTCCAGTCCCAGCTGCCTGCCTGCATCACAGTAGTCATAGTGGGCATGTGCTTGTCTCGGGGTTTCTCTTCCTTTCTCACATAGCTTTGCATCTACACAGCACCCCAGGGATGTCCTGACTTCGCAGTATGAACCTCTGATCTTAAAGAACATCTCCTCCCTGCCACTCAGCGTTCTCCTGTCCCTACAAGCACCCTTCTTCCTCTGTGATACAGACCAGCAAACACTGCCTGCAGAGGCTCAGGTAAGCAGCCTGTAGGTTTCATGCACGGCTCCTTGGTGTGTTTGCGTCTGAGGAGCAAAGAACAGATAGGCTTCCAAAGGGTAGCACTGAGATTAATTCTATATGATCATCAGCGTGTTGGTCTGAGTTAAATCTGAAAGCAAAGCAAACTATTGGATCATCTGACACACACATTTCTGGGTTTGTGAAATACACTTGGTCTAAGGTAGCTGTTGTGAAGGCTAGGAGGGTTGAGGAGCAGCAGAGTAATGCCTTCTTTTGGTGCTTGTGTAACACCGACAGACCCTGGTCATCAGCGGGCAGGATCGAACCTGGAGCATCTGGAGTTTAGTACATGAGCCTCTACTGCATGAGCTAAAATCCATGTGGCTGTTAGCTAAGGCTGTAGAGCAGACTCGTTTATCTCTGTCTCAGTGGTCTTGGTGCCACTAGCTGGGACAGACACCACACCCAGCAGGTGTGTGGGTTACACTTGGAGGGAGGGAGAGGAGCGGGGAGGGGCGTGCTTGGGGGAGAGGGCGGAAAGGGGCGGGGAAGAGGCAGGGCAGGGGCAAGAAGAGGCGGGGTGGGGGCAGAAAGAGGTGGGGTGTGGACTTGGGGGAAGGGGTGGAG
>QXTE01000452.1:457088-481570 GCA_003942145.1 Platysternon megacephalum
CGAGGGTGGGAAGAGGCGGGGTGGGGGCTTGGGGGAAGGGGAGGAGTTGAGTCAGGGCTGGGGGCGGAACGAGGGTGGGAAGAGGCGGGGTGGGGGCTTGGGGGAAGGGGAGGAGTTGAGGCAGGGCTGGGGGCGGAGCGAGGGTGGGAAGAGGCGGGGTGGGGGCTTGGGGGAAGGGGAGGAGTTGAGTCAGGGCTGGGGGCGGAACGAGGGTGGGAAGAGGCGGGGTGGGGGCTTGGGGGAAGGGGAGGAGTTGAGGCAGGGCTGGGGGCGGAGCGAGGGTGGGAAGAGGCGGGGTGGGGGCTTGGGGGAAGGGGAGGAGTTGAGTCAGGGCTGGGGGCGGAACGAGGGTGGGAAGAGGCGGGGTGGGGGCTTGGGGGAAGGGGAGGAGTTGAGGCAGGGCTGGGGGCGGAGCGAGGGTGGGAAGAGGCGGGGTGGGGGCTTGGGGGAAGGGGAGGAGTTGAGTCAGGGCTGGGGGCGGAACGAGGGTGGGAAGAGGCGGGGTGGGGGCTTGGGGGAAGGGGAGGAGTTGAGGCAGGGCTGGGGGCGGAGCGAGGGTGGGAAGAGGCGGGGTGGGGGCTTGGGGGAAGGGGAGGAGTTGAGTCAGGGCTGGGGGCGGAGCGAGGGTGGGAAGAGGTGGGGTGGGGGCTTGGGGGAAGGGGTGGAGTGGGGACATGGGTCGTGCGGGGGCGTTGAGCACCCCCCAGGTAGAGAGGAAGTTGGCGCC
The DNA here is from genome assembly GCA_003942145.1 of Platysternon megacephalum. Classification (NCBI taxonomy): domain Eukaryota; kingdom Metazoa; phylum Chordata; order Testudines; family Platysternidae; genus Platysternon; species Platysternon megacephalum. Next base: position 457,816 of record QXTE01000452.1, read on the forward strand.
TATGATCCCAAGGCTGGTGTATAGACTGCTCAAGGGAGGCAGTTGCTCCAGTTTGCTCAATATCACTACCTGGCCAGGAGCACTCCCCTTGCCTAGTAGTTCTGGTAGACTGCCCTTGCTCCGGCTCCTGCCCTAGTCCATGCCTATTTCACGCTAGCCAGCCCCTGCTCCAGCCTGCATCTCTCCTGCCTCAGCCAGCCGCCTCGTCTTCTGACACGCCTGTGTAAATGATAAGCAATGGAGTTACACGGAAGTAAAACCAGTGCAGGTGAGATCAGAATCAGGCCTGCTGACTCATCACACTTGCCATAGTATTGCATGAAATTGCCACATCGTTTCCTGGCAGGAGATGTTCTCGGTTTGGGTTGGGCAAAGCCATTGGAGCTTGAGGTTTTGCAAAGCTCAGACTAATTTTGGGGTTGACGGAATTAGTTTGAGTTCCTGACCCTTTTTCTTGACTCATGTTTCCTCCCCCACCCAAATGGTTATTCACTTACAAAACCAGCAACATAGGGAATCCTGTGCTGTGTATTAGTGATAGGGGAACGACCCCTCGTATCTAGGACTTCGTGGTTACCAATTTGTGCAAACACTAGCCACTTAATAGTGACAACAAGGCTAACCCTCGGTTCCTCCTGCTCAAAAAGCGCCATCCCGTAGAACTTCAGTTGCAGGAGATGCTCTATAACTATTAACCGTACAGGGCTTATGACACATAGAGGAGCGGTTCTTATTTTATACAGTTTTATACAGGAGCAATAGTGACACACAAATCACAGCCAGTTCACAATATGTTGTCTTTATTTCTTCCATTGGCTTTTTTCTCTCTGTACTGTTTGCTTTTTTTTAGTCTCAACATAAACCCAGCAATGTACTGGTTAGTCAAAACTTTGAGGGGTTCAAAATTCAGCAAAACTACTTTCTGCTGGATTGATGCAATGCAGAGGAATGTGTGAATCTGAGCAGGTCTGAAACACGACTCATTGTGGGCTGATCTGCCAGACACTTAGACATGCTATAATGAGGCTCAGAGATGCCCGCGTTTTTTTCATGGATTGTCAATGTGTGTTTGTGCATTTCACACCATTGGACTGGTAAAGTTCAGTCCAACCGTGATTAATCCCTGTCTGTCTCAATGCAGCCCAGGACACTAGAGACCGGAGAGGAGCAGCATCTCTCCATCAGGTTTGACCCTTCCTACAGAAAGGATTTGAACACCCGGGTTGCAGAGGAGGTCCTGACTATCCGGTATCTGGAACACCCTCATGAGGACCAGGTCACCCTTCGGGGTGAAGTGCACTTCCCAAACCTCCACTTCCAGACTATGGATTTGGATTTCAGCTGCATCTTGAACGACACCGAGGTTGTACGTTACATCAAAATGACCAACTGCAGCCCGCTTCTCGTCAAGTACCACTGGTCCTTCCTGATGGACAACTATGGGAACCAGATAAGGTAGATGCGGAATTGCCTTATCTATTATCTTTGGAGCTTTCCTCTTTCTTGTGTTAGTGTTTTGTTCCTTCGTGAAACCCAAGACTCTTTGCTTGGAATTGGACTGATTGCTTTCAACTTCCTCCATTTGGAAGTAGTTCCCACCCTCTCTGCTCTGACAACCTGCCCGTCTGACTGGGGGAGGCTAGCTGCGTGAAAGCCAGATGAGGTGTCGGGAGGTTGTGCTGGGGAGGCAATATCCATCCTGCTAAACCAAGGCCACGATAGGAGTTGGCAGAGGAGTCCCCTACCTTTGTAGCTACTTGTCTAATCGATCGACTCAATTGCAACTGAAGCCCTTTCATATCATTTGTGGGAGGTGTTGGGGCCAATGGATTCACAAAGCCCTATATCCCATAGTTATGCCCATGCCACCAGCCTGTTCATGACAGTGCAGAGGCCCCTCCACTGCCAACCCTGGTGCAGCCCCGGTGGGGGTGTAAGGTGGTGTGAAGGGCTTTATCAGGCCTCCTGGCCCAGTGGGGGATTCTGCTCCAGTAGGGCTTTTTTTCTAACCTATTAAAGTGCTTAGCACATGCACTGAACTGTTGTTAAAAACAACCTGTAAAGGAATAGTGAGATCTGTAGCTCAGCCATAAATGTTCTCTGGTCAGCTATCAGTGTTGTCTGCCTGAATGTCCTTAGGGAATCAGAACTGCTCAGCTTTGTTTTGAGGGTCCCCAAGCCAAGGAAAATGGGTTGATCCGATCTTGCAGTATAACCATCAGAGCACTTCTGTAAGTACATGTCCAGCAGCTCTCCCCAGCTCAGCACAATACAAAAGTAGAGTTTGGGCAGTTATTCTAATTACAAATGTAGCAAATGTTTTTTTCAGAATGCCCAAGGAAACCTAACAAACGTAACCGCTGGGTATCGATGTGCTGCCATTCTGAATAACGTAGACCATCAGTAAACAATTTCACTTAGGAAACTGGGGTCTGGCCCTTTTGGGAAGTAGAGGAGATCAGATATTTATGCTTGGAGAGTTTGGGGAGTAAACTCAGTCACTGAAGTTCATGCCCCTTGCAGAATCAGGCTAGCAAGGATCCCAGGATAGAGAAGAGTGAGAAAAGGCTGGGAAAGCAGGTGGAATACGGTGGGCTGGGGAAAAGCCATGGGCTGTTATATCAATGCTTGGTGGCTCCAGTCATCTCCAGGCAAATTAGATTAATGTTTAATTACAAGCTAAAGAGAGACTCTAATGTTGGTTATTGAACAGTGGTTATACATTTTAGAGTAAGGTAAGTGAGGTAAGCACATTACTGTGAAGCCGGCATGGAATTAATTTAATCTGTGACCATTCGCTGGCTGAGTGCCTAGGTAGCTGTTGTTATGTTTTAAATATCATTGCATTTTTGGAAACACAAGGCCCAAATCCGCTTCCAGGTTTTAATGACCCGTGTCCATTTAAATCTGTTCCATTGAGTCTGTGATGTGCAGAGCACCTCCTGCTGGGTGCTGAGTACATTCAGCTCCTACTGACTCCACGGGCAGTTGAGGGATCTGGGCACCTGGCAGGATGGGGCCCTATGCTCCAATGGGCTCTGGCTTTTTCCTTTTCTTGCTTGTTAATGCGATGGGATTTAGGAGAGCGGCTCGTTCTCTATTCTGCTCTGCGTGTTAATTAAGCAGCAATGTACTCTATATGCGTCCCTCAGCAGACACTATATGACTCTCCATGGCAGAATTGGGGCCCCAAGTCCATCTCTGAGCTAACACCTCAAATTCCTCGTTAAGTGGCCAGTCTCAGAGCATCGTCTCAGATATTTCTATTCTGCATTAAACACTATTGGTATTGTACAGGCTAAATAATCATGTGGTGCTAACTCGGCCTGACATTGTGGTAGTTAAACACCAGGTTCCATGAATTGAAATCAGTGTAGTTTAGCCGCCTGTCTACCCATCCACCCATTGCCAACCACCAGCGTATTTGAGTCTCATTGAGATTAACATGTCCATTTTGGCTGGGAGAGAAGATTGTGTCTTTATTTTCATTTCCTTTGGATGGACAGGATCCTGCAATCAGATTTTTCTTTTAATTCATTTGTGTCTTTTATTTTTCTTCTCCTTCCCTCCTGCTTCTCTGTTACCACTCTGAACAGAACAGCAGATAAGCAGCACATGCCAAATCATTCCTGCACTATAACCCAGGGTTCCAAAGCTCAGTCGCCGTCTCTGTCTTTGCTCGGCCAGCTGCCTCTATGAGTTATTGAGCCTGGCATTTGTTGTTCTGTACCTGTGTAGTTATAGATGGACCTGAAGCAAAATCCCAGATCCAAACATCTCTGACCATTGTGGTAGATCAGATCTGAGTCCAGGTTTTGCAGAAGACCCCTAATAAAATACTGGGTTGAAACAAAACTCCAGAACCATACTTAGAACCTTGAACTTTATGTTAGGATGGGGCTGGATCCAGATCCAAATGTTGTGTCGTATTTCTTGTCAAGTTTCTCATGAATTCCCCTGGACTGTGGACAGAAGGCTGATTGTATTCAGAAGGAGATGTCAGACTCCACAACACCCCCACCCGCGTTGTTTGGAATCCTCTCTGGACTGAAGAAGCAAAACTCAAAGGATGTACATGACTTTCTTTTTAAATAACTGGCTATATCCCTCTAAGCAGGTAGTGCTCCCTCCCTGCTTCGAACAGAGCACACACCCTGGATAGTCTCCAAACTTACCTGGTTCCTAAGGTTTCCCTTCTTTGTTAACTTAAATAACAAGCCTCAACTTCCTCCAGAGCACTGCTGTTCCTGGGGTTTATTCCTGTATGACTCCTCTGCCCCAGTGTCTAGTTTCTCTCTTGCCTGAGAGATATAACTTTTTAACCACCTGATTTAGAGCTAAAAGGAACCACCAGATCTAGCTGCCAGGTGAGTCAGCAGAATGGTTCTGCATCTCTGTGTGTGGTCTTACCAGTGTCTGAATGCCATACATAGAACATCTTCCCTTTGCTGAACTGACAACTGTAGAGAACATGAACCCCTTGGCTAGAGGTCATTCTTAATGGAAAGTACCTAAGGGCCTGATCCAGTTCTTACTTCAGTTCAAAGTTTGCTGTGTTAAATATATAGGATCAAACTGTCAGCCTTCCCTCTCTGGCTAGGATTTTCCCAGCCAATTCCTTTTAACGGAATAGGATCTTTTTTTCCCTCCCTGATGGGGCTTCCTGTGGTGTGAACACCTTCCAGTAATCCTCCTTGCTCTCCCCCCATAACCTGGCGTGCCATATTACAAGGCCCTGCAATCCACATTTCAGCCTCGATGCTGGCATGAATCCTTTGTTCCTTTTTAATTTTCTTAAGGAAAAAAAAGAGAAAATATATATGCAATGAAAAACAAGACAAGGCAAAAATGCAACAGTAATGGACTGACAGCCAATGAATAGAAAAAAATATTAACACAAGCAGCAGTAATATACATTGGAATCCACAGAAAGACTTCACGGGGAAAGGACTCTGATACGGGAGAGCCTGAGATAAATGACACGGGCATTAAATCTTTCTCACCTCTTTCCCCCATCACTGCTATTATTTGTTATTACTTGCTCTGTTATGTCTTGGACTGTAGGCTACCCCGTGGACACCTGCAATGCTGTATAAATAATACTAGTAATAAAAAAGTTTGGAGTAATGAGTGAGATACGGGCAAATGAATGCAGGTAGAAATCCTGGAATAAATCTGACAACAGAATACGTTCTTTAGCGGTGTTTGTCTCTCCTGTCAATGGAGGAACAGTTTGACAGATCGGTATGATAGAAAAATGGTCTTTCATTTCATATAGATGGAGCTTCATGTAACTAAGGCTCTGGGCTTCAATCAACCTTTTCTTCTGATGTGCCAGTCTGAATATCATAAATGTCAAGAGAAAAGAACAAGTGTCTCTGTACTTGTGAGTGGCTTATGAGTGTCTCTGTACTTGTGGACAGATATTAGGGAACTTGAGAAGATGTCATCAAACAGAACATATGGGCAGAGAGCAAGTCTATTGCAGCTTTGATACCAGGCTCCCCAAAGAAGATTAAAAATAAATAAAATATGAGTGCTCAAAAAGGAACCAGAGCCAGGAGCAAGTAAATCTGTGTCACTGCCAAGCTTATCTTAAGACATAAACGCAGAGAGCTGAATATTGGGAGGAGAAGCAGGAGGAGAGGAGAGGGTTATTTGCTGTTTCTCAGTGTCTTTGCAAGCCTCCCTCTCTGTTTGGGTTCATCTTCTTAACGCGGATCAGTTTGCAATATTCCGCCCCTCCTTCCTCTCCAGTGCTTTGCTGCTCTCTGAATAACTGGGATTTATGGCATGCATGTGCCATGTAGACTTATCACTGCTCCCCTTCTGTTTGAGTGTCCAGCAATATAACTGAAGTTTGCAGTTCGCTCACTCTCTAGGTACCGAGGGCCAGATTCCGATCTCAGCTACATTTGTGCAAACCTGGGGTAATTCCACCGGGTTCAGCACAACTGTGCAAAAGAGATCAAAATCGTCAGAATGACTTCATGGGAGGTGTGATGGGTTCGGTCACAGAGATACCCTTGGGACTGTCACCCGATGTGCTGAAATTACCTCTGAGCCCGTTTTCCCTGCCAGCTTGGGACTTCCAGAACCCTGCCTTGTTGAGCCAGACACACTAGCCTGCTGCAACACAGACCCAGGGTCAGGTCCACGCTCCCAAAGCTGCAGCCTTAACTGAAAACAGCTTAGCAGGTTACCTGTCTCCAGCACCCAGACACCCAGTTCCCAATGGGATCCAAACCCCAAATAAATCCATTTTACTCTATATAAAGCTTATACAGGGTAAATTAATAAATTGTCTGCCCTCTATAACACTGATAGAGAGATATGCACAGCTGTTTGCTCCCCCAGGTATTAATCACTTACTTTGGGTTTATTAATAAACAAAAGTGATTTTATTAAGTATAAAAAGTAGGATTTCAGTGGTTTCAAGTAATAACAGACAGAACAAAGTAAGTCACAAAGCAAAATAAAACAAAACACGCAAGTCTAAGCCTAATACATTATGAAACTGATTACAGGTAATATCTCACCCTCAAAGATGTTCCAATAAGCTTGTTTCACAGACTAGACTCCTTCCTAGTCTGGGCCCAATCCTTTCCCCTGGTACAGTCTTTCTTAGATCCAGCAGACATCTCAGGTGGTAAGCAGGGGTTTTCTCATGACTGGCAGCCCCCTTGGTCCTGCTCCACCCCCTTTTATAGCTTTGGCACAAGGCAGGAATCTTGTGTCTGTGCTTGTCCCCACCCCCGCCTCATCAATGGAAAAGTACAAAGATTAAGATGGATTCCAGTATCATGTGACATGATCACATGTCACTGTAAGACTCCTAGTCTCCATTCTTCCTGGAAGGCGTGCAGGTAAATAAACCATTTACAACCAATTGTCCTAGTCAGTGGGAGCCATCAAGATTCTAAACCACCACTAATGGCCCACACTTTGCATAATTACAGTAGGATCTCAGAGTTATACTTCATATTTCTAGCTTCAGATACAAGAATGATACATGCATACAAATAGGAGGAATATATTCAGTAGGTTATAACCTTTGTTATGATACCTTACAAGAGACTTTTTGCATAAAGCATATTCCAGTTACATCATATTCACACTGATAAGCATATTTCCATAAAACATATGGAGCCGGGCCCACAAAAAGTTAATCCGGCCCTGGCTGGTGGCAGTGACTGTGCTGCTGTTCTCTCCTTCTCCTATTTTTAGATATTTAGAATGCGATGACTCTGACGCCACTTAGCTGTATGGTGACTTTTCTCCTCTCTTGTGCCAGTGACTACTGCCGACGCTGCAAGTGACAGGAGAATCAGTTGAGCCAGAGAGAATTAGACTTTTTTCTTTGCTCTCTGAGTGAATTTCTTAATGGTTATTTTATATTTGAAACTTCAGTACAATTCCACTGCAGACTGAAATTTCCCACATGTAAATGCCGCTATCCCTGTATTAAGTAGATGGCTGTTGCTCTCATTCTCTGTTTATATAAGACTGAAACACAGAGGCTGTGCTCTGCATGATTCTGACAGCGGTAACACTATTGGCAATTTATGAAACAATGTTGATTTCAGCTGTTGGGAGCAGTGTGCTGTGGTATCTATCAGGGCTGAGCTCAGGCATTGGCATCGATTTAGGAATCATTGCTGTCTCTTTCCCTTCTTTTTTCTGTCTGCGCACTAACTACATGTGCTGTCGATAATCTCTATGGCAGGATATGGTATTTGCTTCTGTTTGCTCATTGACCTTCTGCTGTTGTGTGAAGCAATGACATTGAGAGTGTCACAGTCTTCCAGACCTGCTCTGTCTTATTTTCCAAGTGGTTTCTTTCCCTCTCCCCACTTCGTCTTGGTATCTCCTGCAGCATGTGCCCCAGTACTATAGATCGCGCTGAGTATTTGGTGCTGGAGAGCTACTCAGATCCTCCGGCATCATTCTGTCCAAGAATGCTGTTCCCTTCATTATTGATATTCTTTCATCTTATTCTGGTCTACTCTATTCTGGTTTCTATATCACACCTATCACTGTAGTATCTGAGTGCTATTAAAGGCTTGGAGATGGGGCCAAGCCATGGAATTTGGATCCAGATTTCTATAACCCTCAGTTTGGGAGTGTTTGAACCTGAGATTTTGGTTCTGATTTATGTCTAATCAAAAGTAAATACACTTTAAAAAGAAATAAGCAGTCCTAAGTGGGCAGGGTGCACCCTACAGCACCTACCATCAATGGTTTGCCATCTAAGGACTGCCTCAGCACAGCCCAGGTAGCCTGTGAGCTCAGACAGTACCATCATAGCACAAGATGGTATGGCTGCAGATCCCTATGGATAATTGTGACTTCGAACCAATCCTCAAAGGTATTTTAGGCACCTAATTCCCATTGATTTCTATGTGAATTGGGTGCCTGAAATACTTTTGAGGATATGGGGCTTAGTTCTGTTGAGATGGGCTCAGGAATCTTATACACTAGACCATTGAAAAATAATCTTCGTGTTGCCATCAAGTGTTCTCTTTCTTGGCTCATCCCAAGAAAGCGACACAGATGCTCTTGTGACTTACTTCTGTTAACACTGTGGCTTTTCACCCCAGAGGTGGTGGCCTTTGTGGGTGAAGTGCTCCCTGTATAGTGTGCATCTCAGTTTGTTTGTAAAGTACTTTCAGGATCCTATTAGATGCTTTTAGGGCAGGTGAGAAGACTATCACAGTCAGAGAGAATATTCACCATGAAATTCAGCCATGTGGTTCCCATTCAGAAGGGATCTACCAGTTATGTGCTGGAGCTCTGTCATCCACATACAGTAATGAGGAAGCAGGAGGTGGGCCCAGCTCAGGGCAGAAGTAATACCCAAATTTAGTCCAACAGGCATGCAGCATAAGGCAGAGATACTGATGGGGCTGACCAATGAAGGAATCAGCAGCACAGGGGAACACAAGCTACAAGATAATTGCTAGATAACCTTTGTGACAGAGAGTAAGGGAGGAGTTAGGGCTTGTTGGCTGCTGCTTTGAGTGAGTCACCCAAAGTGACTGGTACTACGTACCAATAGCACCGGAGCAGAGAGAGCTCAATACAATACATTCAGCTTATACAAGTGCTTCTGGAAATTATAAATGCCATTCCCCTAATTGCCACAATTTAGCAATTCATTTTTCCCACCATGTGCCATTTCCCACATACTAGCATTTGTGCAGCCTGTCATTACTCCTGAGGGCATTCTGCACCAAACAATTAAAAATTCTGCACACAATATTTTAAAATTCTGCAAATTTTATTTGTCAATAAATAAATGTGGAGGCTTCAGCCTGGCAATGGGAGCACAGGCACAGAGATGGGAGATCACCCTGCAGCCCCCCCCCTCCCCCCCAGACACGGATTCGGTGGTGAGGCTGCACCCAACTCTGACACAGGGCATGGGCCAGACCTGCCCCAGAAACACCCCAGGGCCCTGCCCCTCCATGCCAAGCACACTAGATGTAGGCAGGCAGGCTCAGCCCAGCAGTGTGGAGGGGGCTTAGTGTGAGGCGATCCAGGTGTGGGGTGATAGGGTTCTGTGTGGAGCAGTCTGGGTCCAGGCAGCTTGGGACGGGCCTGGGTGGGGAGGATCTGGATGAACAGGCTCGTTAGGGGGTACTGGGTGCAGAGGTACTGGGGCTCTGCAGGGAGTCCAGGTGAAGATGGTTGGGGCTTGGGGGGGGGGACCTGAGTGTGGAGGGCTCAGTGGGGGAGTGGGTACTGGTTTCATGGGGTGCGGGTCTGGGTGCTGGCTTGCTGTGGCTCAGTGGGGTGGGGGTCTGGGTGCAGGGGGCTTGTTGGAGTGCTCCATGTGCAGGTGGGGTGGGGGTTCGGTTGTAGTGGGCGGTCTGGGTGCAGGGGTGGGGTCCGGAGGCAGGGAGGTGGGCTCAGTGGGGGGTCAGGGTGCAGGGGGACTCTGGATGCAGAGGGTGAGGCTTATCGGGGTGTGGGTTTAAGGTGCAAGGGGCTCAGTGGGGGAGGTTCTGGGTGCAAGGGGTGAGGTTTGGTGGGGCGATCTGGGTACGAGGTGGTTCCAGATGCATGGGGGTTGGGCGGATTGGGGAGCAGCTCCCTGTGCAGTGACCCCTCCCCCCACAGCTGAGGAGCGATGGAGGCAGGAAGCAGAGGGGTGTGGGGCTTCCTGCAGCCAGAGAGGTTTCTGGGGGTGGATCTGACCTAGCCCTGGCCACTCCTTGCAGGGGAAGAGGAAGTCCTGTCCTCCTCAGCCCAGCCGGGAGTAGCAGCTGGGTAGAAGCCACTGGCTGGGGCGTCCCCAGCTGTCCCCTCCAGTGATTTACTTCTCTGCTAGCTGCTCCTGGCACCTGAAATGATGCACCCACACTGCTGGGGAGCGACACTTGACCGCTCTTGTGGATTCCCTTTGCTTCCCCATCAGAAAGTCATTTTCTGCGGGGAAGCAAAGAAATCTGCAGGGGACATGAATTCTGTGCACACGCAGTGGCGCAGAATTCCCCTAGGAGTACTGTCATGGAACCTGCCCATGCAAAGGGTGTTTAAAAGAAATCAGGTTTAGACTTTAAAATGGTGGTCTGTGATGTCATGGATTATTTAAATGAACAAAATGTTTTGAGATACAGGGCCAGACGCTGAGCTGATGAAAAACAGCATAGCAACATCAAAGATAATGTAGCTATGGCAGTATACACCAGCTAAGGATCTGGCTCCCAGTTTGTATGAAAAACCCTATCAAAAATAATCTTTTATTTAGCTATGTCACTTATCCATTCTGGAAAATACTAAACTCTCACCTTAAGAGCTGCCTTTATTGTTTTCCCTCTAGCTCAGTGGTCTCCAAACTATGAGGCGTGCCTCCCTATGGGGCACAGAGGAACATTCCGGGGGGTGCATGGTGGGGCCTGGGCCAGCCCCCATGGAGGGTGGGGGGAGGGAGCACCACCAAGCCCTGCTCTGCCCCCAGCCGCAGCTCCGCTCCACCTATCCCCATCCCTGCTCCGCCTCTAGCCCCCAGCTCCTCTCCCATCCCCAGTTCTGCTTCCAGCTCCGCCATCAGCCTAAGCTCCTCTGCTGAGCCGACTGTGCAGTAATGCGGGGGCGGGGGTGGGGTGGGGTAAGACAGATTCCATTATTGGTAACGGGGGGCACGACAGGAAAAGTTTGGGCACCACTGCTCTAGCTGTATCGCAGAAGCATTGATTTCCATGCTGCTGTTTGAAGCAGGTATATTGTCCTTGCCAAGGGAGAAAACAGGGAGCGGTCATTAGGATTCATAAACATTGGGAAAGCCTATTAAAACATCCCAGCTGAGAACTTCAGGGCTTAGGGGATACATTGCCATTAGTCTACAGATTTTTGTCTTGGTGGGGTAGGCAGCTGGATGCAAAGAAAGAAGACACTTCAGCTCTTTAAAGCAAAGTGGCACAGAGAGTGTAGCCATGGGAGAGGGTGACATTTGTACCCATAAAAAGGCAAGGCTCAGACAGTTGTCTCCTGGCTGCAGTCCTGTAGTAGTGAGCAGTGTTGTGCACACAGTCCCTGAGGCTCATAGCACTGTTCCTTCTGCTTTTATCAGACAGCAGAGTCCTGTAGAAGAGGGCACCAGCTGGGGGAAAGGAAACAACAGCAATGAGGTCTTGCGTTGTCCTTAAAGGTCTCTCAGCTCCTCCTCAATCCCACCTGCAGATTGCGGTGTAGAGCACAGAGAAGTGAAAATACCTTCCCCCGCCTCAGAGGAGTCTGCTCAGCCAGGGTGGGGAGCTAGTCAGAGGAAGGGCTGTCAGGCAGCAAGCGTTCCCTGAGGATAACGCTTTCTGCAGACCAAATTCAGCCTTGGTTTAAATGCTGCATCTCCATTGACTATAGTTGGGTTCTGCTTGTCATGCTATTTATTATTGTTATTAAATGTCTTATGTGCATTGGGGTAGATCCTGAAGGCCCCACTGGGGTTCAAGGCCCCATTGTGCTCAGGGCTGTATGTCCTCTTAAGAAGATGCAATCCCTGCCCCAAAGAGCCTATGAAGTGAGTTTGACACTAGGTAGCTACTAGTCTGTAGTCTAGTTCGTACCTTCACAATGAACATGTAGATCTGCGAGAGACCAGGGGAATTCCCCACCTTGCAGCTATTAGCAGAGAACTGATTGCTCTCTCTTATTAACTGCCATCGGCTGCTGGCTGCTGAGAGCAAAAATACACTAAGCAGAAAACAAAGGCACAACTGTTGTGCAGTTTCATTCGCCAATCTGGTGTTCACAGAGGAGGACTGCCAGCAGCCCAGGTGGAAGAGCTAACGTGCTTTGTCGGTTCAAGACCCCTCCAGTGATATTTTTGACTATGTCAGCATGGTTCTTCTCTGAGTGCTGACTCATGTCCATTCCATGTTAGGTGTGTGCATGCCGTGTGCACCGTTGCTGGAGATTTTTCCCTTAGTGGTATCCATCGAGCCAGCTCTAGTGCCCTCTGGTGCTGCGCACTAATGCACCAGTATAGGGGCACAGCCAGCCACGCACTCTCTCAGTTCCTTCTTACTGCCTGTGATGGTTGCTGGAATGACGCTTCTTGCTTTAGCAAGGCTTCTTCCCAGTTGTTTTTGGACTATGACTTTTAGTTTCTTAGTTTATCATAGTTTCGTGTATATAGTTCTTGTAATTAGTGTTAGTGTACATAGTTAGTCCCTATCGTCGAGGGATGTCTTCGCCCCAGGGGCCAGGCATGTCCTAGTCCCCAGGCTTCAAACCTTGTGCTTCCTGTGGCAAACCTATACCTGTGAGCGACCCGCACTCCAGCTGCTTGAAGTGCTTGGAGGAAACTCAAGTGAGGGACAAGTGCAAGATCTGTCGGGACTTCAGACCCCTTACTAACGAAAGGCAGAGACATCAGGTTGAAGGCTATCCTGATGGAAGCTGCCCTCAGATATGCCTCAGAGCCAAGCTGCTCCAATTCGGCACCAAACACTTCGGCGTCAGTGCGAAGCCCTTCCCCAAGCACCAAGCTCTTCCCGGCACCGTTCACCATCTCCACTGCTGAGGAACAAGCACAAAAAGCAGTGCACTGACAGGGAGCGCTCGCTGGTGCAAAAACCAAACAAGTGGGGGGAAGGAAGCACAGTGAGACTTGTGCCAGGCCACTTTTCCACTCCTGACCTCACGATGGCACTATTGACTCCCTCCAGAGCGTTGAGTCCGGTGCGGGACCCTCCGCCGACACTCGGAAGCCAATGTGGCACCAGCGATCTGACTTTCCCATTGACCCTGGAGGCTTTTCAAGCGGCCAGGGATTTACTGTCTCTCCCGGTCCCCCAAACTCCGATGGGACACCTGCCAGCTCGGATGACCAGAAGCAGGAAGGAGCAAGGAGCATTGAGTTCCTTCCTGGCATTGGGCCTCCTGGCACTCTCTGGAGCAAGGGTGCACAAACTTCCACATCTGGGAATAGAAATTGTACGGCGGGCCATGAATGCTCACAAAATTGGGGTTGGGGTGCAGGAGCGGGTCAGGGCTCTGGTTGGGGGTGAGGGCTCCGGGGTGGGGCCAGAAATGAGGAGTTCAGGGTGCAGGAGGGGGGTTCGGGCTGGGGTGGGGATATGGGGGGGTGAGAGCTCCAGCTAGGGGTGCAGGCTCTGGGCTGGGACCGAGGAGTTCGGAGGGTGGGAGGGGGATCAGGGCTGGGGCATGGGGGGTGGGGGTGAGGACTCCGGCTGGTGGTGCGGGCTCTGGGGTGGGGCTGGGGATGAGTAGTTTCAGGTGCAGGAGCCTGCTCTGGGCTGGGATCAAGGGGTTTGGAGGGCAGGAGGGGGATCAGGGCTGGGTCGGGGGTTGGGGAGTGGGGGGGGGAGGCTCAGGGGTGCAGGCTCCAGGCAGCGCTTACCTCAAGTGGCTCCCAGAAGCAGCAGCATGTCCCTTCTCCGGCTCCTATGCAGAGGTGCAGCCAGGTGGCTCTGCATGCTGCCCCGTCCACAGGCACCGCCCCTGCAGCTCCCATTGGCCGCGGTTCCCGGCCAATGGGAGCTGCGATGGGGCAGTGCTTGGGGCAGGGGCTGCATGCAGAGCAGCTGCCCCTACGTGTAGGAGCTGCAGGGGAGCCGCGTGGAGCAGCCCCCGACCCTATTCCCCAGCTGAGCACCGGAGCGGGGCAAGTCCCAGACCCTGCTCCCCAGCAGGAATTCGAGGGCCGGATTAAAATGGCTGGTGGGCCGTAGTTTGCTCACCCCTGCTCCAGAGGCAAGCCAGCCCTGATCCCTGTGTCCCAATCATCTCCGGTTTGCTGCCGGTCCCCAGACCACACGGCATGGAAGCAGAGACAGGTACCTCTCTGCCGTGGTCTCTGAGAGAGGACTCCTCTTCTGAGTCTAAAAGGGACCCCTATGTGCACTCTAGAGGTCACCACCCAGCCTATGCACCACTGGACTTCAGTGCTGGTTTCCCCCACCAGCACCTGGCCAGCGGGTCACTGGTCAATGCAGTGGCCTTACTGGAACCCCTGGGGGTTTTCCCTGGTACCAGGTCCTCCCTCCCATCATTCTGACTTGGTGGTTTCTGAGAGGCAGGCTACCGCTCCTTCCTGCTCAGCACCGGACCCCGCCTCTGTACAGAGCCCGGTACAGACGTTCAGGAGATGGAAGTTGTTGAGGCTGAGAAAGAGGAAGGAGCTCCTCCTCCGGTGCAAGCTACCTCTTCATTATCTCCAGATGAGGTTGTCGTGGGACCTAGTAGCCTGCTTCCTCAGGACGATTTCAGGGCCCATCAGGACCTCCTGAAGCGGATAGCAGCTAACCTGGGGCTTCAGATTGAGGAGCTTAAGGAATCATCCCACATTGACATTCAGTCTGCAGCAGCTCCCTCCAAGGTGGCCTTGCCCATCAATGAGGCTGTGATGTGTCCGGTCAAGGCCCTGTGGCAAACTCCTTCTTCTCTGCCCCCTGCCTCAAAGAGATGAGAGAAGAAATATTATGTGCCAGTGAGTGGGTTTGAATACTTATACTTCACACACACCCCTCCAGGGTCACGGGTGATGTCAGCAGCCAACAAAAGGGACAGGCAGTGCCAGTCAAGCGATACCCCCAAACAAAAGGACACCAAGAAACTGGACCTTTTGGGAAGAATCCCGCCTATGAATGGGGGGCATGAGGAGATTCTGCAAGACTTGAGAGGGAAGGGGTTTTATCCTCATATTTCCTAATCCCAAAGGCGGCCTTTGGCCCATTCTGAACCTGCATTGCCTCAACAGATATCTCAAGAAACTGAGGTTCCGCATGGTCTCCCTGGCCTCCATCATTCCTCCCTGGATCCATGGTACTGGTATGCTGCCCTCGACTTAAAGGATGCATAATTTCACATGTCTATCTTCCTTGGCCACAGAAGATTTCTCAGCTTCACTGTGAATCAACACCACTACCAATACACTGCTCTCCCATTCGGCCTGTCTGCAGCCCCCTGGGTTTTCACAAAGCACCTGGTGCTATTAGTGGCCTTCTGCAGACCAAGGAGTCCAGATACCTCAACGATTGGCTGATCAAGGGTCGGTCAGAGATTCAAATACAGAACAGCATCAGCACAGTCTAAGCCACCTTCAGAGCTCTGGGTCTGCTGATAAATGAACAAAAGTCAACTCTTGTCCCAGTTCAGCAGGTGCTTTGCCACTGATTTCAAGAGACTAGGAGTCACCCCTACTCATCCTCTATTGTGCTCAGGGCTGTATGGGTCATAGTACTCGACTTGACCGAAGCTAGGGCCTTCCTACCGGAGACCCAATTCCAGACTATATTGGACCTGATATCCAAAGTCATGGTCCACCCAGTTATGACAGCTCGGGTTTGCCTCAAGCTACTGGGGCACATGGCTGCATGTACTTACATGGTTCAGCATGCAAGATTGTGCCTCAGGCCCCTCTAGATGTGGCTAGCTTCAGTGTACTCCCCGAGCAGACAACATTTGGACTCAGTGCTCACAGTTCCTCCCCTGGTCCTTGCCTTCCTGGACTCGTGGAAAGACCCAAGGTTGATAATGATGGGGGCGCCCTTTGTTATCCCACAACCGTCAGTATCTTTAGTCTCGGACGCATCAGACCTAGGGTGGGGAGCCCACCTCAGGACTCAGGGCCTCTGGTCCCAAGAAGAACTCTGCCTGCACATAAACGTCAGGGAGCTCAGGGAGGTATGCTTAGCATGCCAAGTGTTCCTTCCCCAGATCTCAGGCGAGGTGGTGCAAGTCCTGACAGACAATACTGTGGCCATGTTCTATATCAACAAGCAGAGAGGGGTTCGATCCTCAGCCCTGTGTCAGGAGGCCATGTGTCTATGGGACTTCTGCGCAAAGCACTCCATTCACCAAGAGGTGTCACATCTCCTGGGAGCCCGGAACGTACTGGGGGATCGAGGATCCGCAGATCCTTTTCCTCTCACCAAGAGTGGTCACTTCACCCAGAGGTGGACCTGTTCACGACCAAACAGAACAGGAAATGCCATCAGTTTTGCTCACTGCGCAGGCACAGTCTAGGCTCCCTCTCCGATGCTTTCCTGCTCCCTCTTCTATTCTACACTTTTCCCTCATTCACTCTGGTTCACAAGGCGAGGGTTATTTTGATAGCCCTGGCACGGCCATGTCAACACTGATTCAGCATGCTCCTGGATCTATCAGTAGCAGCTCCACTCACTCCCACTCCGTCTGGACCTAATCTCACAAGACCATGGCCGCATCGGCATCGACGGGAGCTGGAGCACCCATGGGGAAAAAAAACAGTGGGTGCTCAGCACCCACCAGCAGCCCCACCGATAAGCTCCTCCCCCTCCCCCCCAGTGCCTCCTGCCTGCCAGTGGGCCCCGCCGATCAGCACCTCCCCTTCCCCTCCAATGCCTCCTGCCCCCCCCCTCCGGTGATCAGCAGTTCAGCAGCATGCAGAAGGCACTGGGGGGAGAGGGGGAGGAGCAAGGGTGGGGCGCACTTGGGGGAGGGAGCAGGGCGGGACAGAGCACGGGCAGGAAGAGGTGGGGTGGGTGTGGGGCCTTGGGGGGAAGGAGTGGAATGGAGGCAGGGCCTGGGGCGGAACAGGAGTCAAGCACCCCCGGGTTAAGTGGAAAGTCGGCGCCTCTGCATGGCTGGTTGCTTCACCCAAACCTTGCTTCCCTGCACCTAAATGCATGGTTGCTGCATGGCTGAACCCAGAAGAATAGGCCTGTTTGAAAGAGGTTTGGCAGGTCTTGCTAAGTAGTAGGAAGCCATCCACTAGGGCTACCTACCTGGCCAAGTGGAAGCACTTCTCAAAATGGGCATCTCAATGAGCTCTCTCTCCAACTCGATCTTCCCTTCAGTCTGTCTTGGACTACTTGCTCCATTTAAAGCAGCAAGGCCTGGCCCTCATGTCTATCAAGGTGCACTTAGCAGCAATCTGAGCCTTCCATCCACCAGTGAATGGCAGGTCAATGTTCTCCCATGAGACGATGGTATGGTTTCTCATGGGGTTGGAGAGGCTCTATCCTCAGGTCCATGAGCGGATCTCCCCATTGGACTTAAACCTGGTTCTGTTGAGACTCACGGGTCCTTCCTTTGAACCATTAGCATTGTGCCCCCTGCTGCTTCTCTCTTGGAAGCTTGCGTTCTTGGTGGCAATGACCTGGGCCTAAAGGGTCTCTGAAATCAAGGCCCTTATGTCAGAACCGCCTTATGCAGTGTTCTTCAAGGAAAAGGTCCATCTGTGCCCTCACCCGGCTTTCCTGCCAAAGGAGGTGTCACAATTCCATAGCAAAGGGCCATTTTCCTGCCAGTCTTCTTCCCAAAGCCTCACAAGAACTCTGAGGAACAGCATCTTCACTGATTGAATATTAGGTGTGACCTCACCTTCTATACTGAGAGGACTAAATCCTTCTGCAAATCCACGCAACCAGGGCCGGCTCTAGCGTTTTTGCCGCCCCAAGCACACATACACACACAAAAAAAGCCGTGATCGCGATTGGCGGCAATTCGGCGGCAGGTACTTCGCTCCGAGAGGGAGTGACGGCCCCGCCGCCGAATTGCCACCGAACGGCCGGACGTGCCACCCCCCTCTTCATTGGCCGCCCCAGGCACCTGCTTGCTACGCTGGTGCCTGGAGCCAGCCCTGCACGCAACTCTTCGTAGCAATAGCAGAAAGGATGAGAGGGCTTCCTGTATCAGCCCAGAGGGTCTCGTCCTGGATAATCACCTGTATTCAGGCTTGCAAGTGGCAGGCAAATGTCCTGCTTCTGACCATCTTAAATGCTCACTCCACAAAAGCCCAGGCTTTCTCAGCAGCGTTTCAAGTAAAGGTCCCAATCCAGGACATCTGCAGGCCTGCAACCTGGTCATGGGTACATACCTTCACATCCCACTACGCCATCGCCCAACAGGCCCGGGACAACGCCAGATTCAGGAGAGTGGTATTGCAGTCAACATGTCCATGAACTCTGAGCCCACCTCCTGGGGTACTGCTTGGGAGTCACCTAACATGGAATGGACATGAGCAAGCACTCAAAGAAGAAAAAACAGTTACTAACCTTTTGTAACTTGTCCTTTGAGATCTGTTGTTCATGTTTATTCCACCCCCACAACCACCCGCCTCTCTCTCGGAGTTAGCTGGCAAGAAGGAACTGAGAGGGTGCAGGGCCGGTGGCATCCCTTATAATGGCACATAAGTGCGTGACACCAGAGGGTGCTAGAGCTGGCCCGAGGAATACCAGAGATTTTTCCCTAAGCTGTAACAGTGCACGCGGCGCACACATGCCTAACGAGGAATGGACATGAACAACACAGCTTGAAGAACAGTTACAAAAGGTTAGTAACCATTCTTTGAAGCTTTTGCTTTCCTTTTAGTCTGCACAGTAGAGGGAAGCCTAGAATAGAGCCCTCTGAGGCATATGGTGTCTGAAGGAGCCTTTTTGCTCTGCCTAGTATAGTAGTAATAATAGACAGTGCCTAATTAATGTCATCTGCAGCCACTCTGTTCTCACAAGAGTAACTATAACTTTCTCCCCTATGAAAAATCTCCCTAAACAGGAACTCGTGGAAGGATCAGGTAAATAAACCAGACTCTGGCTGAGTACGATCAGGTAATTTCTGGGGTGAGACTCTTGTAGGTTTGCCACAGTCTGAATGTTAACTAAACCTATGGCCTGATTTGTAGAGGTGCTGAGCACCTGCAGCTGACTGCAATCGATGGCAGCGGCGTGTGCTCAGCATCCCGGAGAATCAGGCTCTAGCATGGAGTGTTGCTTGTTTACTCATTTGCCTCCTGCTCTGTCTTTGCTCTGTTTCCTTCCTGCTCCCGATCTCGCTCCCTGTCTTCTCCCCAATCCTTTTACCTTAGGTTATACCTACGGTGCAATCAGAGGTGGCCCTGCAGCACGTGCACGGATCTAGATCGCTCCAGCAACAACGGAAGCAAAGCCATGGCAGCATGGCCTGTACAAGTCCACCCACGAGCCTGGGCAAGTACTTGAGTGGCTAGCCCATGCTCCTGCCAGTGCTGCGGCAGCTGCACTGCTGTGGTTCCCAGCCAGCTGGATCCGAGCTAGTCACCCCTCTGACCCAGTGTAAACATACAGAAGTGTTTCTTTCCTTGCCCCATGCCTGCTTTGTGCCATCTCTCCTGCTAGGCTTGGAACAGTTATCCTGCTATTGATCACCAAGCATCTTTACTCCGCCTCCCTGAAAACCACCTTTCCACACAAAACCGCCTCCTTTCTCTTGATTATTAACCTATCTACCCACCGCTCATCTTTCCTGAACTGTCCTCCTATGTCTTGGTTTCACCTAGTGTGGATTAGGGCCAGTCCAGCATACTCACCTGAGTCCCTTGAATTCAGTGGGATTGTTTCTGTGAATAAGGGTTTGTAGGATCAGACTCACAGACCACAAACCCTTATGTTGAAGGATGTTTTACTTTGTCATGCTAAAGTGGAAAGTAAATGAATTGTGCTGTATACCTGACCTTTAGTCATAAGTAAACTTAAGGTTAAATTAATAATGTACATGGGGCTTCAGGGGGTATATAAATCACAGCAAGAACTGAATTTGGCCCTAAATCTGTCTGTTATACCTGCTTCTGAGTAGAACTCGACTTATTCTGAACAAGGTATCAGCTCTGGATATCAGAATGTACACTGGGACTACGTTGTACTACCTGCTTAGTTCACTTCAGAGCCTGACCCTAAAGAGTATATTGCATTTAATGCTCCTGTTTTTTTCTTCATAGTTTTGTGGGGGGGGGGGGTTCCTGCCTTCTCTGTCAATTATAAACATTAAACAATCCTGTCAAAATGAGTGTCCTGCTCGGAAGATGTTGCTAACCAAGTCTGAAAAGTGAGCACAGGAGACAGATGCCACAACTCCACAAGCTGGGTAGCCTGCGCCAGACAGTGTGGCTGTGGAGACCCCTTCTGGGGCTTTAGCAGAACTGGCTGATATAAACGTAGAGGATAAAAGATGGTGTAACATTCCCTGGCTTCGAGACATGGGGTATGGCTGCTGCAATCGAGGTGTGATTGCAGCTCGTGTAGAAATACCTGAGCTAGCTTTAAACTCACTGCCTCGGCTCCTGGAGCAGCAAAGCTGCAGCGGCACAGGCTTCAATGCAGGGGAGCTGCCTGAATAATTACCCAGGGTTGCAGGTGGGATTGTACAGCCTGCACTGAAGCCTGTGCTGCCACAGCTTCACTGCTCTGGCACCAGAGCTGGCTGGCTGGGTATGTCTACTCCAGCTGCAGACACATCTCGTGATTGCAGTGTAGCTGTAGACCTAGTAGTTCTTATTTCAGCCCCCCCCTCTGGCTGCACTGTTCCCAAGATGCACCACCGCAGAGGGGGAGGGTCAGTAACCCAGCCCCAAATGGCATAGCAGTATCCCAAGCCAAAAACCAAGCCCCTGTATAGTGGTGTTTTAAAAAAAATAGTTGTCCTGCAATCTCCAGAATGCTCGTTTCAGTCCAATTGCAGTGTGGCTCAGTTGTTAGACACACTGCTACATCTGTGCTCTTGAGCCTGGTTCTGTGAGATGCAGAGGGTCCTTCACCTACCATTGACGTCATGGGGACCTAAGGATACACACCACTTCACAGAATAGGGCTTACAGCCAAGCAGTTTAGCATGTGCTTAGGTCCATGTTATTTAGCAAAGCACTTACATCTGTGCTTAGCTTTAAAGCACATGCATAAGTCACATTCATAAGTCAACTAAAGTTAAGCACATGCTTAGGTGATCTGCTGACAAGGGCTGGTTCATTGAATTGGTGCCTGAGAGAATTAGGCCCCATTGAAATCAGCAGGTGCTTTGCCACTGATTTCAAGAGACTAGGAGCCACCCCTACTCATTCTCTGATGACCTGTTCCTGTGCTTGAATGCAGTGATCTAGCCTGTTATCCAGGGCCCAGTGCTGAGAGATACAACACTCTCAGTGGAAATTGAGGTGGCTCAACACCTGTCAGGATTGGGCCTCTTGTGAATTATACTAAAGATCTGGCATGAGAAATGTATGCAATTAAATAGCCGATGTCCAGATCTCTGATGTGAACTGTGCTATTCAGACACATCACTCACTCTTTGTTATCATTAATAGAAATAAATACCATCAGATATCTTTAGGAGTGATTTGAAGTAATTGATAAGATTGTAATTGCTGCTGATTACTTTAAATAACATCTTCCCAATTATGGATTGCTTTATTTCTAACAAAAGACATTACATTGTATTTATTATTGGAGTCATGATCATTTGTTTAGTAGAGACCTTTGGATGACGACTGATTTAGAAGCACCTCTTTTCCCAGTAGATGGGCAGGAATTACTTCTGACGGCATCACCATTAGTCTGTAATTTCATTGGGTCAGGTAACTGATATGTGAAGCGCAAGGAAGGAAGAGAACTAAATGGGTCAGATTCTCCTATTGATTACCCCAGTGTAAATCCAGAGTAACTCCAGTAAAGTCAATGGAAATTTGTACAGAGATGATGCAAAACTCCTGATAGTGGAGGGGGGCCCAATGTAAAGTTTCTGAGGGGCACGTGACTGCCTCATGCCTTACCTCTGGAGGAACAGGAGTAGAGCCAGGAGTGCCAGGGCAGCAGCTAGTGAGCGCCTCGGGGAGTGTCTCATGGAGCCGGGCTCCATGGGCAGAGGCTGGCTGGAGGGGGGTATCACTGGCCAGAGCTGGGCTCCTTCAGGGGAGAGGCAAAAGCATGTCAAAGACGCAGATTGGAGCTGTGCTGCTCGCCCTGCCTGGGGAGCGCCCGGCTGTGCAGAGGGGGCCCAGCTCGGGAAGCAGAGCAGGGAGGGCTGCTGGACAGCCAGCCACTGCCCCAGCTCCCACAGCATGGAGAGCCAGGGGCCCCAGCAGGCTGGGCAGCTCCCACCAGCTTCCAATCTGCCAGCTCCTGGCAGGAGGCGATGGTTTTCAAACAGTGGGGCGCAGAAATCTGGGGCGGCACGTTACCCCGCATGCCTCCCCACATGTCATCTCTGTTCCCACAATACCTATGGTTTGACCAAATGGCAGCCCAAAGGGAAAATGTAACTCTAGAAGCATCTAAAGGATTTAAACACCGTTGGGGCTGAGGAATTGTAGAGTGATCTAAAGGGGGTTTAATGAGGAGAAATGGGATGGAACTGAGTGAAGGATAATTTTGCATTTGCGAGCAGTGAGATTTCTTAGACTTTGGAAAAGCTTCTTAACAGAAATGGTGGTAGCTCAATTTCTTGAATCATGTGAAACTGCACCAGATAAAGCATTTGAAAACGTCGTCTAAGGACCAATCGTGCACAGGCCCTTGAGGAATGAACTGAATGACCTAACTGACCTTTCTGTGATTTCTGTCATTGGAAATGGAGGTACAGATGAAGCCTGGTTTTCAGAAGAGCTGACCACCTGTGTCTCCTGGACTTCAGCCAGAGTTGTGGATGCTCAAGGCTGCTGAAAACCAAACCCATAATACATAACCCTGCTTAAATGTAGTCAGGAATTTTTCTTGTAAATGTGGAACCAAAGGTGTTCCATTTCTTTTCAATAGCAACATTCTGAGTCCCTGCTTCTGTCCCAATCTTTCTGCATTTCCAGAAAAGAATGAAACCAAAATACTCCCCCAAGGTGACATTTTGACTAAAATAAGTCTCTCTCAACACTGCTTTCTAACCGCTAGTTAATTGATACTCAGTCACAATGAAATATCCATGGGACTGCTCATTGCATTCACATTAACACCAAATCTTCTGCCAATTAATTCCAGCAAATAGAAAACTGATGCAGGAAACCTAAAATCTCACTGCAGTGCTTCTGCTGCTCTTTTCTTCCTCTCCGGGGTCTGGTTTGAATTTCAATGCATGGTTCGGTAAACACACAAGTCTTATCTTAGCAAAGGAATTAAATATTCTTTATGGTCGGAAACTTGGCACAGTGCTTTCCCCCCCGTGAATGGGGGAAGGGAGAAGTAAACATTTCTTAATGTTTATATTTGCAACCCAGCAGATTCTTATTGATTGTTTTTATGTAAACAGGAGCTGAAAATATTATAAGGAAGTGGAGACTGTTGAGCCAAAACCACTGCTGCTTAGGTAGTATCTTAGCCCTGGTCTACACTACGAGTTTAGGTCGAATTTAGCAGCGTTAGATCGATTTAACCCTTCACCCGTCCACACGACAAACCCATTTTTGTCGACTTAAAGGGCTCTTAAAATCGATTTCTGTACTCCTCCCCGACGAGGGGATTAGCGCTGAAATCGACCCTGCTGGGTCAAATTTGGGGTAGTGTGGACACAA
>QXTE01000452.1:482230-505962 GCA_003942145.1 Platysternon megacephalum
GAGAAACGATTTTTTGCCATTGCTTTCACGGAGGGAGGGGGCGCTGACGACATGTACCCGAAACCACCCACGACAATGTTTTTGCCCCATCAGGCATTGCGAGCTCAACCCAGAATTCCAATGGGCGGCGGAGTCTGCGGCAGCTGTGGGATAGCTACCACCGTGCACCGCTCCGAAAGTCGACGCTAGCCTCGGTACTGTGGACGCACTCCGCCGACTTAATGGTCTTAAGTGGGGACACACACAATCGACTGTATCAAATCGATTTCTAAAAAATCGACTTATATTAAATCGACCTAATTTCGTAGTGTAGACATACCCTAAGTCTGTTTCAGTGCTGGCTCCCCCTTGACAAATAACAAATGGCTGATATTTCGTGTCTTGCTGATCTAACCTTTCGGAGTTCTATACAGAATTGTTCTTGAATCCCAGAATATATAGATTTTGGTTCTCTCTCTCTCTCTCATTTAGTCAAACCCAGGCTGGGGCAGTTGAAACAAAAATATTGACCTGGCCTGGCGAGTAAAATGAATTTGGATCCATGTCACTTAAACAACTCCTAAACATGATGGGGAAATGTTTAAAGTGCCATTTTCAAACAAGGTAGGAAGCAGTGTGGCTAGAGCATTGGACTGAAACTCAGTCCAGTTCTATTCCCAGCAGTGCCAGCTTCCTCCTGGGTGCTGCCCTGCTCTCTGCCTCAGTTTGCCCATTTGTAAAATGGACACAATGATGCAGACTTTCTTTGTTAAGTGCTTTGAGACCTACAGATGAAAAGTGCTATGCAAGAGCTAGGGATTACTAGTTTTTAAAATAGTTTTATTAAAAAGTGACATATCCTCTTAATAATCTATCATGTTAAATATATCACGGTTCTCAGTAGTCATGCTGGCAGAAAATGGTTTAGTGGTAATTGTCGGTCAGTACAAATTGTCTTCCACGTCATGTCCACTCCCATTTAGATGGGACAGAGAAGGGAGTTTTTCTGTTCACTTTTATATTATGTTAAATTATTTTACTTTCATTTGTAAACACCCTTTAGCATAACACCTTGCTGACGGTGAGGTTTTTTCTGCTAAGCTGTTTGCCAAGCTTTCATGTCCACGGAGCACACAATGCAACCAATGTGTCAGCATTCTCTAAACGGGCAATATGAAAGAAGGTTTCAGATTGTCTGGAGAAGGCTCCAACCACCTACGTTATCTAACACAGCCATGCAATTCAGACCGTTAGACAATTTATCCTTCCAAAAATGATTATGTCTATGAAAGAACAAAGGAGATATCCAGGGAAATGTGTGTGTTGGTTTCGTTAAGGTTACAGTGCAGCCTGGAAAGCCTGTTTCAGTCCTAAAGTTTGTAGGTGTTGATGTAACGTTATCCTCTCCAGTGCCCTGCTTGCCTATAAAATCGCACACCAGGCAGCCTAGAATGTAGGAAGTCTAGAGATCTGTCTTAAAGTCCTGTAAACCTAAAAATCACCGCTCTCTCCCAGTGAATCAAATCACAGGCAGGGATTCTGTGCTTTACAGAACCAATTGATATGATCCCTGTGAGTGCTAGGAAATTACTCCTGCTGGTCAGCTACCTTATGCATTGTTGCATGATAGATTGGTGATGGTGGAAGGTAGCACTGGAGAGAATCTACTTTTAGTTTGCCACCTGCCATAGAACATCATATGGAGCTGTTATACCAAGGGACATCATTGTAAGCCCATCATTTGCCCTAGAAATAACTTGAAAAGGGATAAAGTCTCTTGCATTCATTTGGTTTCTGTGTTTTCAGTGATTGCATAATCGATGTGCAATCCATGACTGTATAAACCGCTGCTTCCCAGGCCTGTCGTTGTGTGCGCCATGCTTGTGCAAACCAGCCTTGTGCATCTTAGTGCTTGTACAAACTCTCCCTGTTGTGCCTGCCAGTGTGTGCTCTGGGCTTGCCTCAATCCTGCCTGCCATACGTGGTGTATTCCCATTATCTTTATATTTTTATTGATCGTGCATTGTAAGCTCTGATTTACAGAGAAAGAAATCACTGTAAAAATCAGGTATTTTCCAGGCACTCCTCTTCTTCCCTTCAATGCTGGTGAAGTCAACAAATCGAATCACCTGAAATACTGGGCCAGCTCGGCAGTGGAGTACTAGTACAGCACATTCCCACCCAGGGCATGTCTACACTGCAAGCCAGAAGTGTGACATACCCGAGCCAGCTTTGATCTAGCCTGTGCTGCGCTGCCACTAGATCAAAGCTAGCTCGAGGGTGTCTACACATGCTGCAGTTACACTCCTGCAGGCAGTCCCCTTGCCATCTTGCAAACTCTTGGAATTTTATCGCAAGTCTTTCAGTACTTGGTGTTGTTCGTAAGGGCCCAGCTGCTGGACCATATCATTACAAAAGAAATCTCAGCTTTTATTTAAAAAAACAAAGTGTGACTTGTGCTTGAAAATGTGAAGCGAATGCAACCTTAAGGCCAGAAACCGGAAGACAGAGAAAGGACCTCCCATTTATTATTTTTAAAAGTCCCATAATTTTAAAACCAAGCATGTGATTTTTGAAAGCTTGGGGTTGGCAATACCGAACTAAATTACAGTAGATGAGAAGCTGGATATGAGTCAGCAGTGTGCCCTTGTTGCCAAGAAGGCTAACGGCATATTCGGCTGTATTAGTAGGAGCATTGCCAGGAGATCGAGGGAA
Organism: Platysternon megacephalum; assembly: GCA_003942145.1. Classification (NCBI taxonomy): domain Eukaryota; kingdom Metazoa; phylum Chordata; order Testudines; family Platysternidae; genus Platysternon; species Platysternon megacephalum. Next base: position 484,925 of record QXTE01000452.1, read on the forward strand.
GTGTTTATTCCCCTCTATTCCGCACTGGTGAGGTCACATCTGGAGTATTGCGTCCAGTTTTGGGCCCTCCAATACAGAAAGGATGTGGACAAATTGGAGAGAGTCCAGCAGAGGGCAACGAAAATGATGAGGGGGCTGGGGGACATGACTTGAGGAGAGGCTGAGGGAACTGGACTTGTTTAGTCTGCAGAAGAGAAGAGTGAGGGGGGATTTGATAGCTGCTTTCAACTACCTGAAGGAAGATTCCAAAGAGGATGGAGCTCAGCTGTTCTCAGTGGTGGCAGATGACAGAACAAGAAGCAATGGTCTCAAGTTGCAGTGTGGGAGGTCTAGGTTGGATATTAGGAAACTATTTCACTAGGAGGGTGGTGAAGCACTGGAATGGGTTACCAAGGGAGGTGGTGGAATCTCCATCCTTAGAGGTTTTTAGGTCCCAGCTTGACAAAGCCCTGGCTGGGATGATTTAGTTGGTGTTGGTCCAGCTTTGAGCAGGGGATTGGACTAGATGACCTCCTGAGGTCTCTTCCAACCCTAATCTTCTATGATTCTATGAATTCAGACATGCACATGACTGGCAGCTGACCAGCCCCGTACGCATAGCTCTGAACAGCAAGAGTACCTCTCGGGAGTTTTACAGCAGCTTCTACATCCTATTCAGGAGTGACATCAACTAGTTCCCAAGGGAGGAGTTCTATCTATCTGCCTATCCATTGTGCTTCTCTGGACCCAGTTACTATGGTATCTCACAATGTCCCCATGAGGTAGGGTACTGAGGCACAGAGAGATTAAGGGTATATCTACACTGTAGGTGTACCTGACCTAACTTTGAACTTGCTTGAACAACGCTAGCAGCGAAGCCACAGTAGCACGTTAGCCCCATCTGCCCAGGATGCAGGGTACATAAGAATATAAGAACAGCCATACTGGGTCAGACCTGGGTCATACTGGGTCCATCTAGCCCAGTATCCTGTCTTCCGACAGCGGCCAATGCCAGGTGCCTCAGAGGGAATGAACAGAACAGGTAATCATTAAGTGATCCATCCCCTGTTGCCCATTCCCAGCTTCTGGCAAACAGAGGATAGGGATACCATCTCTGTCCATCCTGGCTAATAGCCATTGATGGACCTATCCTCCATGAACTTACCTAGTTCTTTTTTGAACCCTGTTATAGTCTTGGCCTTCACAACATCCTCCAGCAAGGAGTTCCACAGGTTGACTGTGCACTGTGTGAAGAAATACTTCCTTTTATTTGTTTTAAACCTGCTGCCTATTAATTTCATTTGGTGACCCCAGACTTGTGTTATGAGAAGTAGTAAACAACACTTCCTTATCTACTTTCTATACACCAGTCATGATTTTATAGCCCTCTATCATATCCCCCTTTAGTCGTCTCTTTTCCAAGCTGAAAAGTCCCAGTCTTATTAATCTCTCCTCATATGGAAGCTATTCCATACCCCTAATCATTTTTGCTGCCCTTTTCTGAACCTTTTCTAATATACCTCTACCCCGATATAATGCTGTCATCGGGAGCCAAAAAATCTTACCGCGTTATAGGTGAAACCGCATTATATCGAACTTGCTTTGATCCACCGGAGTGGGCAGCCCTGCCCCCCCGGAGCACCGCTTTACCGTGTTATATTCGAATTCGTGTTATATCGGGTCGCGTTATATCGGGGTAGAGGTATATATCTTTTTTGAGATGGGGTAACCACATCTGCACGCAGAATTCAAGATGTGGGCATACCATGGATTTATATAGAGGCAAAATGATATTTTCTGTTTATTATCTATCCCTTTCTTAATGATTCCCAACATTCTGTTCGCTTTTTTGACTGCCGCTGCACATTGAGTGGATGTTTTCAGTGAACTATCCACAATGACTTCAAGATCATAGAATCAATCATAGAATATCAGGGTTGGAAGGGACCTCAGGAGGTCATCTAGTCCAACCCCCTGCTCAAAGCAGGACTAATCCCCAACTAAATCATCCCAGCCAGGGCTTCGTCAAGCCTGACCTTAAAAACCTCTAAGGAAGGAGATTCCAGTGCTTCACCACCCTCCTAGTGAAAAAGTTTTTCCTAATATCCAACCTAAACCTCACCCACTGCAACTTGAGACCATTACTCCTTGTTCTGTCATCTGGTACCACTGAGAACAGTGCAAGATCTCTTTCTTGAGTGGTAACAGCTAATTAGACCCCATCATTTTGTATGTATAGTTGGGATTATGTTTTCCAATGTGCATTACTTTGCATTTATCAACATTGAATTTCATCTGCCATTTTGTTGACCAGTCACCCAGTTTCGTGAGATCCTTCTGTAGCTTTTCGCAGTCTGCCTGGGACTTAACTATCTTGAGTAGTTTTGTATAATCTGCAAATTTTGCCACCTCACTGTTTACCCCCTTTTCCAGATCATGTATGAATATGTTGAATAGGACTGGGCCCAGTACAGACCCCTGAGGGACACCGCTATTTACCTCTCTCCATTTTGAAAACTGACCTTTTATTCCTACCCTTTGTTTCCTGTCTTTTAACCAGTTACCAATCCATGAGAGGACCTTCCCTCTTATACCATGAGAGCTTACTTTCCTTAAGAGCCTTTGGTGAGGGACCTCGTCAAAGGCTTTCTGAAAATCTAAGTACAGTATATCCACTGGATCCCCCTTGTCCACATGCTTGTTGACGCCCTCAAAAAATTCTAATAGATTGGTGAGGCATGATTTCCCTTTACAAAAACCATGTTGACTTTTCCCCAACAAATTATGTTCATGTCTGTGTCTGACAATTTTGTTCTTTACTGTAGTTTCAACCAGTTTGCCAGGTACTGAAGTCAGGCTTACTGTCCTGTAATTGCTGGGATCACCTCTGGAGCCCTTTTTAAAAATTGGCATCACATTAGCTATCCTCCAGTCATCTGGTACCGAAGCTGATTTAAATGATAGGTTACAGACTAGAGTTAGTAGTTCTGCAATTTCACATTTGAGTTCCTTCAGAACTCTTGGGCGAATACCATCTGGTCCTGGTGACTTATTACTGTTTAGGTTATCAATTTGTTCCAAAATCTCCTCTAATGACACCTCAATCTGGGAGTTCCTCAGATTTGTCACCTAAAAAGAATGGCTCAGGTTTGGGAATCTCTCTCACATCCTCAGCCATAAAGACTGACGCAAAGAATTCATTTAGTTTCTCCACAATAGCTTTATCGTCCTTGAGTGCTCCTTTAGCATCTCGATCATCCAGTGGCTCCACTGGTTGTTTAGCAGACTTCCTGCTTCTGATGTACTTAAAAATGTTTTTTGCTATTACTTTGAGTCTTTGGCTAGCTATTCTTCAAATTCTTTTTTGGCCTTTCTAATGATATTTTTACACTTTATTTGCCAGTGTTTATGCTCCTTTTTATTTTCCTCACTAGGATTTAACTTCCACTTTTTAAAGGATGCCTTTTTGCCTCTCACTGCTTCTTTTACTTTCTTGTTTAGCCACAGTGGCACTTTTTTTGGTTCTCTTACTATGTTTTTTTATTTGGGGTGTACATTTAAGTTGAGCCTCTATTATGGTGTCTTTAAAAAGCTTACATGCAACTTGCACGGAGTTCACTTTTGGTGCTGTACCTTTTAATTTCTGTTTAACTTCCTCGTTTTTGTGTAGTTCCCCTTTCTGAAATTAAATGCTACAGTGTTGGGCTGCTGTGGTGTTTCCCCAGCCACAGGGTTGTTAAATTTAATTATATTATGGTCACTATTACCAAGCGGTCCAGCTATAATGACTTCTTGGACCAGATCCTGTGCTCCACTTAGGACTAAATCAAGAATTGCCTCTTCTCTTGTGAGTTCCAGGACTAGCTGCTCCAAGAAGCAGTCATTTAAAGGTGTCAAGAAACTTTATCTTTGCATCTCGTCCTGAGGTGACATGTACCCAGTCAATATGGGGATAGTTGAAATCCCCCATTATTATTGAGTTTTTTATTTTTATAGCCTCTCTAATCTCCCTGAGCATTTCACAGTCACTCTCACTATCCTGGTCAAGTGGTCGGTAATATATCCCTATTGCTATATTCTTATTATTAGAGCATGGAATTACATTCCATAGAGATTCTATGGTACAGTTTGGTTCATTTAAAAATTTTACTTCTTTTGATTCTATGCTTTCTTTCACATATAGTGCCACTCCCACCCCAGCACGACCTGTTCTGTCCTTCCGATATATTTTGTACCCTGGTATTACTGTGTCCCATTGATTATCCTCATTCCACCAAGTTTCTGTGATGCCTATTATATAGACTCATAGACTCATAGACTTTAAGGTCAGAAGGGACCATTATGATCATCTAGTCTGACCTCCCGCATGATGCAGGCCACAAAAGCCGACCCACCCACTCCTGGAATAATTCTCTCCCTTGACTCAGCTGTTGAAGTCCCCAAATCATGATTTAAAGACTTCAAGTTGCCCAGAATCCTCCAGCAAGCGACCCCTGCCCCATGCTTCAGAGGAAGGCGAAAAACCTCCAGGGCCTCTGCCAATCTACCCTGGAGGAAAATTCCTTCCCGACCCCAAATATGGCGATCAGCTGAACCCCGAGCATGCGGGCAAGACTCTCCAGCCAGACACTTAGGAAAAAGACTTTTAATATCCCATCATTGACCCTTGGTACTAATTACCAGTGATGGCACGTTATTGACCTATTGGCTAAGATCACGTTATCCCATCAAACCATCCCCTCCATAAACTTATCAAGCTTAATCTTAAAGCCAGAGAGGTCTTTCGCCCCCACTGTTTCCCTCGGAAGGCTGTTCCAGAATTTCACTCCTCTGATGGTTAGAAACCTTCGTCTAATTTCAAGCCTAAACTTCCCGACGGCCAATTTATATCCATTTGTTCTCGTGTCCACATTAGTACTGAGCTGAAATAATTCCTCTCCCTCCTTTGTATTTATCCCTCTGATATATTTAAAGAGAGCAATCATATCTCCCCTCAGCCTTCTTTTGGTTAAGGTAAACAAACCGAGCTCCTCAAGTCTCCTTTCATACGACAGTCTTTCCATTCCTCGGATCATCCTAGTGGCCCTTCTTTGTACCCGTTCCAGTTTGAATTCATCCTTCTTGAACATGGGAGACCAGAACTGCACACAGTACTCCAAATGAGGTCTCACCAATGCCTTTTATAACGGGACTAGCACCTCCTTATCTCTACTAGAAATACATCGCCTAATGCATCCCAAGACCGCATTCGCTTTTTTTACGGCCACGTCACATTGCCGACTCATAGTCATCCTGCGATCAACCAGGACTCCGAGGTCCTTCTCCTCTTCCGTTACTTCCAACTGATGCGTCCCCAGCTTATAACTAAAATTCTTGTTAGTCATCCCTAAATGCATAACCTTACACTTCTCACTATTAAATTTCATCCTATTACTATTACTCCAGTTTACAAGGTCATCCAAATCTCCCTGCAGGATATCCCGATCCTTTTCCGAATTGGCAATACCTCCCAACTTTGTGTCATCCGCAAACTTTATCAGCCCACTCCTACTTTTGGTTCCGAGGTCAGTAATAAATAGATTAAATAAAGTTGGACCCAAAACCGAACCTTGAGGAACTCCACTGGTAACCTCCCTCCAACCTGACAGTTCACCTTTCAGTACGACCCGCTGCAGTCTCCCCTTTAACCAGTTCTTTATCCACCTCTGGATTTTCATATCGATCCCCATCTTTTCCAATTTAACCAATAATTCTTCATGCGGTACCGTATCAAACGCCTTACTGAAATCGAGGTATATTAGATCCACCGCATTTCCTTTGTCTAAAAAATCTGTTACTTTCTCAAAGAAGGAGATCAGGTTGGTTTGGCACGATCTACCCTTCGTAAAACCATGTTGTAATTTGTCCCAATTGCCATTGACCTCAAGGTCCTTAACTACTTTCTCCTTCAATATTTTTTCCATGACTTTGCATACTACAGACGTTAAACTAACAGGCCTGTAGTTACCCGGGTCACTTTTTCCCCCCTTCTTGTAAATAGGAACTACATTAGCTAATCTCCAGTCAAACGGTACAACCCCCTAGTTTACAGATTCATTAAAAATTATCGCTAACGGGCTTGCAATTTCACTCGCCAGTTCCTTTAATATTCTAGGATGAAGATTATCCGGGCCGCCCGATTTACTCCCGTTAAGCTGTCCGAGTTTGGTTTCTACCGCGGATACTGTAATGTCTACTCCCCCCCCTTTAATCCCATCAGTCACGCTGCCACTATTCCTAAGCCCTTCATTAGCCTCATTAAAGACCGAGGCAAAATATTCGTTTAGATAATGTGCCATGCCTAGATTATCCTTGATCTCCACACCCTCTACAGTCTTAAGCGGTCCCACTTCTTCTTTCTTGGTTTTCTTCCTATTTATGTGGCTAAAAAACCTTTTAGTATTGGTTTTAATTCCCTTCGCAAGGTCCAGCTCTACACGGCTTTTGGCTTATATCAATATCCTCATTTAATACGAGGGACTCTAGTTTCACTCATCCTATTATTTAGACTTCTAGCATTTGTATATAAGCACTTTAAAAACTTATCACTTTTTAGCTGTCTGCCATTACATGATGTAATTGGATGGGCCTCTTTCATTTGACATACTTGTGTGCTACCATTGCTTCATTGCTGTTGGTACTCCAACTAACTCAGGTGTATCTACACATGCTTCAATCACACCGCCTGAGTGCAGGGTACCCTAATCTATTTGCCCAAGGTCTCTGGCAGAGTAGGAACTTGACTCTGGGTGGCTGGAATCCCAGGCTAGCACATTAGCCTCTGGACCAGCCTTTCTCTCCTCTGCTCTTCTCCGGCCCTGCTCCGGAAGGACGATTGATCAGTATGATGCTGGACAACTGAAGGCGTGAGGCACAAAGGGAAATAAGGGGAAAGATCAGATGAGGATCTTAGGGGATGCCTCCGTGAAACCAACTCTGATGGAGTTTGGAGGAGATGAGCCACTGTTAAGTCCATTCCCCACTTCCTCCTCTCTTTTTTGGGCCATTTCCTGAAGTTCCTACTTAGGCAAAACTCCCATTAATTTCAGTGAGAGAGTTGCCTATGGACTGATTGAGGATTCTGGAATTTCATTCCGGTATTCTCTCCTCCTTGTATCCCCGCCCATCCCTTTTACTTTTCTAAAACAGCAATTGCCTTTTGTTTCAACCCTATGGAGTTTATTGTCTTACCTATGAGTAATAAGCTTTCCTATGGCCCCTGTCAGTTCCCTGAGGATGATCTCACTCCCATATTTTAAGTGTTTCACTTCTTGTTATTCATTTTTTTCCCTCTGGTAAAAGTCTCTTACTGGTTTTGTGCTTCTCCTTAGCAGAAGCTCCCAGTCATATTATCTTCCAGCATGGCATCCCAGAGGGCTTCCACTTTAGGATGAAAGATATTGTTATTATGTAGGCCCTGTGGTCCAATGAAGTTGCCTTAAGCTGTTCTATAAATCTGGGCGTAATTTAATAAGTGACTATAGATTTTCCATCTCGGGGGCTTTACTCTTCTCGTGAGTTGCTATTAACTGCAGTATTTATCACAAGAGGCTTCTCGTTAGAAGGCAGTATAGCTAGCAGTGTGGGTATAACCAAAAGGGATGGCCAAAATGTTCTGGCCTAGGTGGCTGATGCGAGGCCCCTAGGCCCAGACTTTCAAAGGCATTTAGGCTCCTCACTTCCATGGAAATCAGTGAATGAAATCAGTGGAACCAAGAGGAGTTGAGACCCTAGCTAAGCACACGGGGAGGGGACGGATTCACAGTCATTTCTGGGCCCTCTGGATTGCAGTTCAGAAATGTTCACACTTTTTGTTCTCCTCTCATGAGAGTTCATATGAGCGAAATGTTGAGATTAGAAATGTTCATCAGAAGCACATTTCAGGCAGGGGCATCATTTGCTATGGATTAAGGGGTGCAGGTCCCCCCCCCCCCCGACCTTGGTTTGCCCCACTGTCCCCAATTTTTTGTCTATATACTCCACTTCTCCCTCGCCCCAACTTTTTGTGGGATATCATTTAATCACATATAATGTTCTATATGCTGACACAACTTTGCCCCTCTGCCAGAATTTTTCTGATTTCAAGCCTATAGCCAAGATTCAGTTAGTTAAGGGAATAAAAGATCATTTTATGGCAAAATGAAACTTGTTTCAGGTGGAAATGTAAGTGACTTGCAAAGGACACATCAGCCAATGAGGAAACAGAAACAGACCATGCAATTTTGGGAACGAGGCACAAAGCTCAACTAGCAAATGCCAAGCATTGACTAGCTGATGAAGGGTCAAAGTTTCAAAAGTACCTAAGTGATTTAGGAGATGAAATCCCATTTTCAAAAGTGACTTAGGCACTTAGGAGCCTAAATTTCATTGAGAGTCTATGGGACCTAGGCTCCCAGGGGCCAGATTTTCAAAGTTATTTAGGCACCTAAGGAATAAATCCCTCTGGGTGTCTATCTGCATCTTTTTGAAATTTAGCCCTAAATTCCATTTTCAGTAGTGACGCAGGCACCTAAGATTACAAATACAGTCAAATACAGATGCTCCCCGACTTACGCAAGCATTCCGTTCTGGAACGCCTTGCGTAACTCGAATTTTGCGTAAGTTGGAAACGTATACCCGACCATTACACACAAAAAAACCCCACAAAAAAAACCCACCTCCTATTTCTAGCTTACGGAACTTTTCCCGTAAATGCGGATTTGCATAAGTCGGGTTTGCGTAACCCGGGGGGCGTCTGTAAGGGATTTGTGGATATTAACCTAGAAGGACCAAAGCTTACTCTCAAAGCCAGTTCGTATTGCTGCTGCTCTGTTTGCTCCTCACTTATGCCAGTCAGCAGCATATGTAGTTGTAAAGCTGTCACTGGAAGCACTTGATTTGTTTTCCCTTGTGCTCTGAGGCCTTTTCTAACATTAGATTTTTCCCCCAGGGAATTTCCCATCATCACTACAGCAGATATAGCACAGTGGTGGTTTGCTGTAGTATAAACAAGGCTCTGGGGGATGCTGCTCTTTTTCAACTGTCTACACCAGGGGTCAGCAACCTTTCAGAAGTGGTGTGCCGAGTCTTCATTTATTCACTCTCATTTAAGGTTTTGCGAGCCAGTAATAGATTTTAACGTTTTTAGAAGGTCTCTTTTCTATAAGTCTAAAATATATAACTAAACTATTGTTGTATGTAAAGTAAATAAGGTTTTTAAAATGTTTAAGAAGCTTAATTTAAAATTAAATTAAAATGCAGAGCCCCCTGGACCGGTGGGCAGGACCTGGGCAGTGTGAGTGCCACTGAAAATCAGCTCAAGTGCCGCCTTCGGCACACGTGCCATAGGTTGCCTACCCCTGGTCTACACATACTCTGAGCAGAGCTAGGTGATGTGATTGGAAGGCCATTGGTGCCAGCGATATGTCTACACCAGAGTTCAGATCATTGCTACTACCGGGGGACCTGTACCTGTGGCAGCTACAATGGGCGTTTCAGGGATAAAAGTCTAGTGTAGATGCAGCCAGAAAGACCTGTCAGAAAGAAATTCTCACCCTTTCAAAGGCCACTGGCCTCCAGATAGAAGAAAGTTACAGCAAGTGGGTGTTACTAATTGGAGCTATTTATAAATAGACTGCGGTGCAATGCCACTGAGATCCTTAGACGTGCTTAGCCTTGCCACGTAGAGAGTTAGCTGTGATGCACATGTGTGATTTGGGTGAGTGACTGGTTTTAAGGCTCTGGATGTAGTGTTCATTGGGATGCAATGCTCTAGCTGGAAGGTGACTCCTCTGTAATGACACACACACCTCTTTCCTCCACAGGTATAGTTTCATTGCACAGAAAATGCACTGCCTCTCATTTTTCAGCCTTTTTTTTTTTTGGTGAGGCAAGAGAATCAAATCTTGAACGTGCCCTCCTCCTCTCTTTTCCCAACACATCACTGCCCCGCAATACATCAGTATCTTTCCCCCTTAGTTCTTCGCTCCAATGAAATGCAAAGACACCAACATCGTGGGGTGCAGACTCACCACAGTGGCACCTCCTGCTGGTTGGTTTGGGAATTAACTCTTTCAGCAGTACGCCTTCGCTAGTGGTGTCTCGCTCACCGTTACTCTCGTGGTCTCCACTGTCCTCACAGTCAGACCCACGTCACTCCCAGACCGCGGCGTCTGCTTCTGGACACTGCCTTCCGGCTGCGCCCGCTGCGCTGGCTCTCCCCCCTTCCGGGGACCAGCACCTTCTGGATCTATCACTCACCTCAGTGGTTCACTGCAGTCCTCAGTCCAGGCCCCCCACTCCAGGCCCCGACCCAGGGACCCTCTAGCCGCAGCCACTTACTCCTCCAACTCTCCTCTACTACCTACTTCCCTGGGCCACTTCCCCATCACCCCAGCACCTTCTCTGCCCCTTTGTGTCAAGGCCCTAGTCTGGCAGTCGTCAACCCAGAACTCTCCCATCCTCTGCTGACCCTGCCCTGCCCAGCTCTGCTGTATCATAGGTGCTTCTCTAAGAGACAGTTCTTCTCCCTTTGCCCTCCAGGGAGAGACTGAGTTCCTCTCGGCCCTGCAGCCTTCTTATAGGGCCCAGCCTGGCCATGATTGGCTGCTTTTAAGCCACCACTCCCAATAGGCCCTTCCAGGATTGGCTGTGGCGCTGTGCAGCCTCGCTGGCTTGCTTTAACCCCTTCCACACCAGAATGGAGCAGCTGCCCCACTACACGGCCACACTGTATCTGCACGGAAAGTGGTCTCTCTGTGAGGTGCCGCATGACCTGCCCTCCTCTTTACAGCCTGAAATACTCAGATGTTGTCCATTAGCTACTCATACTCAGTTCCCGCAGCAGCTGGGAGCAGTGACAGTTGAGCAGTTTCATGCATAGGGTATGTCTGCACTGCAATCCGGACAATATTCACAGGCGCACCTGAGCGAGCATTGATCAAAGGAGCTCAGTGAAAATAGTAGTGTTGCCATGGTAGCATGGGCTAGCTGTCTGAGTATGTACCCGGGTCCTGGGTGGGATTGTGCTCGAGTAGCTAGCCCTGGCTGTCACAGCTACACTACTGTTTTTAGCCAGCTAGCTCAGTCAAGGCTAGCTGTGATATGCCTACGTATGCAGCAATCATGCCTCCTGATTGCCAGGTAGATGTACCCATAGAGACATCAGCACCCGTCCTGGGACCTCGCCCTGCCAAGTTCTGGAGCGGTTGCATGAAGAGGATGGAAGGGGTAGCTCTGGGAATTTAAAATCAATATTTCCCTCCTCGGGTGCAGGCATTTTCACAGCATGCTCATGTTTAAACCTAATTTCATTTTCAAGGTTCAGCCCTGGAGGACATAAGTCCATCATTGAACCCGAACCAACAAATGAGCAGAAAACTCAGCAGGAGCCCCAGGCAGCCTCAGAACAAACTGACAGCAACATCTCTGTGAGGTTTGTACAGAAATCGTCAGCCTCAAGAGTCTGATTCTGACAGAGCTTTCTGTAGGGGACCCATTCCACCACAGCCGTCCCGTCTGTGAGCTGTCAGCTGCATTTCAATGAGTGGGACCAGGGTCATCCTAGAGGATCTGGCTGTCACAGATGGCCTTTCCCAGCAACCCAGTGGGACTTGTGCTCTTCCCAGTTTGATTTCCCACTAGTGCGGGCTGCAGGAGATAAACATCTATTGCATACTTGGCAAAACTGCAAAGCTCTGGTGACTTATTCCTTTTCTCTCCGTATGTTTCACCAGATACTCCAGAGAGATGGATGTGGAGAAACATGCCAATGGGATGAGTGAAGGGGAAACCCAGTGCAAAGAGCCGCTGGACAGAAATGATTCCTCAGAAATAAAGGTAGCAATTCCTCTAGCCCTATTGCCTGGATCCCATGAAGTCCGAGTCATTCACCTACTTGACCTGCTCACTCCAGCAGAATCAGACTAGTCACCTTCCCTACCTTTAAACCTTCCAAATTGCCTGCTGACTTGGTAGGTCATACATCTCGGGTGGGATTTTCAAACACACACTGCATCGCTCTAACTCTGCTCTTCATGGGGTCTCTGGTAGTAAAACTCCCATTAACTTTAACGGGAGCTAAATTAGGCTGACACTAAGCACTTTGAAAAATCACACCTCTCTTCTCCACTGACCTAATTCTCACCCAGCACCAGGCTAGGCCTGTGTTTATATACTAACTTCAAAAGCAGTTACTGACTCTTTCCCTAATTTACACAAGTAGCTTCTAACTTCCTAGTCTTTTCTAATGCAATCTACACTGAGGACTGACCTACAAACACCCCACACCTGCTCAAACCCAGCTAGAACTGCCTACTGATGTACTTGCTACCTTCTTCCTGTATCTCTTAATCCATGGGGGATGGTGACAAGGAAAGTCAACAGGCACTTCTGTGAAATGATGCTTTGGAGAGAGAGGCACAAAGTCTGTCATTTGATAAATTTTTATGCATGGCTTTGAAAATTCTCTTCAGTTCTCTGACCTTTAGCTGTTAGCCTTGCTTCTTTAGACATTGATGTTAATGTTTATTTGAATTGCCTCCTAGTTCTGTATCCCACTGAAAAGAATATGTGAATGGAACATTAAGATGAAAGGAAGGCAGTATTTCCTAGTGGATAGAGCACAGGACTCAGGAGACCTGGGTTCTATTCCCAGCTGTGCCACTGGCCTGCTGGGTGACCTTGGGAAGTCATTTCCCCTCTTGTGCCTCAGTTTCCCCACCTGTAAAATGGGGGTAGTGCTACTGACTTCCTTTGTTTTGAGGTTGACTGATGAAAAATAATGGAGAAGAGCTGGGTATTATCAGTATGACATTGTGAAGCACACAGAATTCAAGAGGCGGCAAAGTAAAATTTGCAGTATGTTCTAGTTAAGGGTCACCAGGTGGTCACTGATAAGAATTTAACTATCATAATGGAGTATTCACTCTGGAAATTTTCTCTTGACTGGGAAAAATGGTGCTCAGTGACCATAAATACATTGTGAGCCGCGTTTTCAAATACAGTCCTGTAGTGTATTCAGCATTGTCTGCTTCGTTGCTGTGGTTGTGTAACGCTGACAGACCCCTGCCGTCGGCGGGCAGGATTGAACTGGGGACCTCTGGAGCTTAGTGCATGAGCTAAAAGCCAACGAGCTCTTAGCTAAGGCTGTAGAGCAGACACATTTAATTCTCTCTCTCTAAGTGGTCTCGGTGCCACTAGATGGGACAGAACACCACACCCAGGAGGTGTGTGGGTTACAGTTGCACAGGTGAACCAGGTAAATGCATATATTAGTAGCTAAGTATGGACCTAACTATGCCTCTTGCTTCATTTGCACATCCGTTGTGTGCACACACATTTCTGAACCTGGGTCTGGGCCTTTGCCTTTTGATGAGATGTCCCTATGTATGTGCAATACAATAATGTATGCAGCAGGCGTGCTATGTTCAGAGACAGACCCAGCCAGGAGCAAAATGGCTGCAGTGTTCGTTGTGAAAAGGAAGGGGCGGGCTCAAGATTGGGAGTGGCAGTTTGCTTGCCCTAGCTCAGTGGCTCTCAACCTTTCCAGACAACTGTACCCCTTCCAGGAGTCTGATTTGTCTTGTGCACCCCAAGTTTCACCTCACTTAAAAACTACTTGCTCACAAAATCAGGCATAAAAATACAAAAGTGCAACAGCACACTAGTACTGACAAATTGCTGACTTTTTCATTTTGACCATATAATTATAAAATAAATCAATTGGAAAATAAATATTGTCGTGTATTCAGCATTGCCTGCTTCGTTGCTGTGGTTGCACAGGTGACCCATATAGTTCAGTATATAGTATATAGAGCAGTATAAACAAGTCATTGTATGACATTTTAGTTTGTACTGACTTCACTAGTGCTTCTTATGTAGCCTTTTGTAAAACTAGACAACTATCTAGATGAGTTGATGTATCCCCTGGCAGAGCTCTGGGTACACGTACACCTGGTTGAGAACCACTGCCCTAGCTTGTGCTGCTTGTTTCCTAGATGCTCATGGTGGGTGCCGCTGAGGTGGAAGGCATTTCTCTGACTCAGAGCCCGGCGGAGCTCAAGGAATCACTGTGGTTTGTGGAGTCGGAAGACCTTCTTGCAACAGGGGTGGAAGAAGTAAGCATGAGATTCACTGGATTTAAGACTGTTCTTTCACTCCCTTGTCTCTTGCCTCACTTCTAAGGATCATTCCCAGGGACACCCCTGTAGCAGTCCCACAAAATGTCCTATATCACACGCTGTACGATGCTGCCATCATTGCAACATGTGTTAACTGGTTCTAAGTCTCATGGACCTTAAAGTCTATGTATCTTTTAGAACCTTTCTTCTGAAGAGCAGTAACACCTTTCTGAGGGAAAACTCCCATTGACTTCACTTTCACTGATTTCAGTAAAAGCTTTGCCTGGATAGAGTGTAAAGACTTCAATACTCATCCCTTCATTCATTAATTGGTTAATAATAACAATTCTGGCAGTGCCTATTGCCTTAGCACTGGAATGGAGAATAGCACACAGCACAGGAACAAAATCAAGCGTGTTGGGAGTAAGCCGAACTGAGTCACTGTGTCTTGCATTTGGCTCTGCTGACTCTTAGTTTGTCTGAAGGCCCTTCAAGGGCTGGGAATTCCAGTGAAGAGGAACCTCACTGAGAGGACCTCCTGCCACCCATAGGTCTCCAAGGCCACACTAATGCTGCCTTAGTGACCATGGGAGACTACGTATCCCCTGTGCCCCTTCGGTTTAGATCAGGGAGGTTGTAAGCCGGAGATTAGAAACATTCCATTTGTGCCTGCCCCCACTGGAGAAGCCAGTATCGTCTGTGCCTTGCGCCAAACAACTGCTGTGCAGAGGAGAATGCCAGGGCATTTGACAGGATGAAGCTCTTCTGAAGTTGCTATCCATTGATTTCTGCACTTTGAAATGTTTAACTGTGTCATGTCTGCCTTGCTCCGCCCTCTCCCCCCATCCCCCCGCCACCAGGTGTTTGACATCTTGCCCCTCTATGGAATGCTGCAACCCAACGAGAGTCAGCAGGTCTCGTTCACCTTTTATGGCCACGCCGACATCACTGCCCGGGCCAAGGCGCTGTGCAAAGTTGAGGGAGGCCCTACCTATGAGATCCTGCTGAGCGGAGAGGCTTCACTCATCAGTTACGCCTTTGACATAAAGGAGATTGACTGTGGGCTGCAGGTAAAACACAGGAGAGGCCTGAGTTTCAGAGCCACCAACTTCCATTCAACTGGCCGGATGTGCCATCATCCCATGCTGTCATATGTCCCCTTCTGACAGGGTGCCCCTATCTCTGGATACCGTTATACGGCCCCTCCCAGCCCCTCTCTCGCTGTCAGCAGAACCTCCTCTGCATAATATACACCTGTGTCCCAACAATCTCTTTCTTGTGGGCAGCATAACCTCTTCAGTCTTTGTCCATCATGAAGCCCTGCATCTTTTTGGTATCTACTGTTCTTGGGCTTAGTAGAAGGGAAGCAGTGGAAGTAAGGTTGCTGTTGCTTGTAGGAAAAATGATTCTATCGATTAACTCCAGCCGCACTGGTAAAGGTCAATCAGTTTCATGCCATGATCAGTCCTGTGCATGGTATTCCTCTGCTGGTAAAGTAGGAAGCAGCACAAATGTACTGTGTTGTAGGAGGATTTTAATGAACCTGCACATTAATGAAGGAAAAATAAACCCTTGAAGAATCTGTGTTAGTTTTCAGATTCATCCTGCCCATGGAGGCAGCTGTTCATTAGAAAACATGGCAGCCCCAGTGACAGCGAGATATAGGAAATCTGAGGTTTTCTGTTACTTAGAGACCAGTCTCCTTGTCCATGTAGAGAAAGAGACAGAGGAGGGGGAGTTTGGAGACACATGACATGCCTTCAGAGTCTGTAGGAGAGCACTTAGTAATTAGTGACATTTGGTTTGATCTTTGCCTCTACTTCTGCAAATGCCTGAAAACAAATTAAAGGCAGTGGGGCAGTTTCATCCATGTATTAAAGCACATTAAAGCACCACAGATGAATTGAGCTCCTTTCCTTTAACCAGTCATTCAGTTTTCTGTGTTGCCTTTTCACCATTAATAGTGTATTTAACTAGAACCCAGTAATTGTAGACCAAATGGTGTGAGACTCAGACATCAGAATCAAAACTCAAAGAACCACTGTTTCACTTAAACCAACTAAAAAAGACCAAAGAGATCATTATCGAATCTCTTTAGATGTTAATGCGCCTACTGTATTCCTTTTCCTACCACTGCAGGTTCCAAAAATACTTGGGCATAGGAGCATTTTCCTGTATACATCCTCCAGGCTCATCCAAGCAGTGTTGGACAGAATCCAGTGTTTACAACATTAAAAAAAATGCTTTCCCTGAGGATGAATGATACATTCATTCATTATTAAAATAATAATGTAAACTAACATCACATACGTTGGATTATGCTATCACTGGAATGGGACAAATCTGCCCCGATCTATCTCCTTTGACTTAAGGAGAGTTACCCCAGGGATCGGTTTGACCCAGGGAGTCCAAAATACAGGACTGTCTTCCAAAATAAATAGTTTGAAGTGTTGTAGCCGTGTTGGTCTCAGGTTATGAGAGAGACAAAGGTGGGTGAATCAATCTTTTATTGGATTAACTGCTATTGGTGGAAGGGACAAGCTTTCGACAGAAGTTGGTCCAATAACAGATATCATCTCACCTATCTTATCTTTCCCATAAGAGGCACATTTAGAAAATGGCCGCAAGGAATAGGAAATGTTCATGCTTTCTGGAGCTGAGGGGGATCTCCCAGGTATTTCTGTGCTCGTTCACAGCTTCTCCTGCTTACCAGATAGGAATTGCCAGGCTGGATTAGACTCCAGGGCCACCCAGTCCAGTGTCCTGTCTCTGACATTGGCTCAGAGGCCTCGGAGGAAGGTGCAGGACCCTGAAGCAGGTAGTTATGGGACAAACTTCCCCCAGGAAATACCCCCATCAATTAGAGGCTGATTTACACTCTGAAGCCAGGAGGATTTACATCCCCTCCAAAACTCCTCCTTGGTTCCTGATTGCTATTTAAATCCTTTGTCTCCTAAGTCTGCATGTTCTTACAGAATGTCCAGTCCGTTCTGGATTCCTGCTGAGCTCGTGACCACAGCGACATGTTTGGAAGACTGTTTCCTTTGGGCCGGTGTTGAATTTCCTGTCTCTTGCTTTCATTGAATGTCCCCTTATCTGCGTGTTATGAGTATGTGGGAAGCAAATCTGAAAAAAAGCCTTGGTATTGACTCTCCTGTTCCTCTCGTTTCCCCTCAGCTATTTGACCAAGTCGTTGAAGCTGAAATCACGCTATGCAATAGCGGGAAGGTTGGATTTGGGTACATGGTACTGAACACGAGCCAGGCCTCCGCCGACAACCCTCCGCCAGGAGTGCCACTGATCCTGCCTGCCACTGTGAGTATTGTGACAGATGGATGGAGCCCTGAGGGGCTAGAGTTAAAATCCTGGCACTGCCCGCCAGAGGCCCCAGCAGTGCTGGCGACTGGGCTGATCACCATTCCTAAGGGAAGCCCCCTCCTGGGCACAGCAAGGGCGATTGTCTAGCTGTGTTGCCAGAGGATGAGGATGTAAATCCAGCAGGGGAGATGATGGAAGGTTATAGCTGCTGGGAGCTAGTGAAGGTCAAATGGACGTGCTGCTTAATAGACTCCCTTAATATACTCCGAGTGGCAGGAGGCTCCCCCATCAAACGACCAGCTGCAGGCAGCTCAAGAGCTCTGGCCACGCTTTGAGCCCTGGCTGCTGGGAGCTTTGGGTTTGTGCTGACGATGGAACTGGATTGCACAGATTCTTTTTTCTTCCCAGCAGAACTGGGTCACATTGCCCAGCCCAGCCCAGCCAATCTCAGAGCCTGGTCTGCAACCCAGTAAGATATACTCCTTCCCCACCTGCCCAATCACAGACGCCAGCTTATCCACCCACTCCTTCAGCACGAGCATGCTGGCGTGTCTCTTTCAAGTGCTCAGGAGTATACTTGTACTGGCACATTTCGTTTAGGAACAGTCCTTGCTGTTTTTATGGGCTCAGAGAAGATCTCAGGAGTGAGGAAAGCCCAGCGTGTCTCTGTTGCTCAGTTTCTCTTTCTCTCACACTCCTGCTTTCTCCCCAGACCTCTGAGTCACCTCCACTAGACACAAACCTGCGTGCCTCTGCACTCACTTGTGTCCTCTGCTTTGATGGGCTTTGCCTGCAGCTTAGCACAAAGTACTGCCTGAGGTCCTGATGGTCCTTGTGCTGCTGGATGGGCTGGGCTGGGGGCTGGAAGGCCTTCCCCTGCCCCCCTGACTCTGCAGCAGCCCCCCCCCCCGAGCCGTCTCTGTGCTCTGGGCAGCAGGATGTTAGGGGGTGTAGCCCATAGAACTAGCTTAGCCTTTTCTTTTCCTTAGCAGTAACTGGACTAGACTAGACCCCTGTTCTCCAGCTCATTACATTAGTATCCGTTGGCAACCAATACAATTATTAACCATTAAAGAATAAGGCTAGAGGGGGCCAGGAGGAGTTGGAGCCAATCCCTCTCTCCTGTTCACCTGCCCACAAAGCGGGAGCGATGCAGGGGGGGAACCAGTCCATGCCATTAAGCAGATTGCTCAGCCCCAAATGGAAGGAGAAGTCCTGGTAAAGTGCTTGCCTCTTAGGCCCCATCAACCTGCCTCTCTATAGGTCTGGGAAAGCCACAGCCTGCCCCTCATGTTGCAGTGATGTCCCCTCTCTGTCCCCCTCGGCAGTGTGACTAATGTACCTGTTATATCCTTGGGAGTGGCAGTTTGAGGAAGAAATCACTGGAGACACAGAGAGCTGTAAACCTTACAACCAGCCATTTATTGCCACACACTGACCTAACACAACAGTGTTTATTGCTCCTTTCAAGTCTCCTCTTTCCCAAGGAGAGGAAGCCAAATGGCTCTAATATTTCCCCATAACTTTCATGAAGCCTGGTATCCTCGCATAGATGAGTCTCTGATGCCCTCTGCTGCAACCTCTCTGAGACTGTGATCTCTTGCCTGAGGTACAGCAAGCAGGACTGCCCGGGATTCTGGATGGGGACTAAGTGCTTTGTAACGGCTGCTGCCCCTCTGCTAACACAGCCGATGACCTGGTCTGGCTGGCTTTTTACTACATGCTGAGCTTGTGTTCCCCAGGGATTTCCACTGCGCTGTGCCCAGTGAGCATGATGGCTGATTGCTCTGTTGAACAAAGATTCTGCCCCCCAACACAGCACTGTGGGGAGCAAAGCTGAGGAAATTCCATTGGAATGGGACAGAGGGGTGACACAGGAGGGAAAGCGGCACCTTCCCTATTGCACAGGTGCCAGTACCTTTGTCTGACAGACCCTGCCTGAGTGGGGCTCCAGGTCTGGGGCTACCAGAGCCAGGGAATAGCCACTCTGCATGGAAGGCTGCCAATCAACCCTGCAGAGCATCAGCCGAGAGAACCTGCAGAAGTTTCCTGCTGCTCAGAGCAGCATTGCCACCTGCTATATATGCTCCCCTGCCCCCCGACCAGGGTTATCAGCGCACGGGGAGCCAAGGAAAGCTGGCGGTTGGTGCTGGGGGCTAGGCAGGGAGGAGCACAGCAGCAAAAAGAGGATCCCCCACATTGGGGAGATCCCCTGGTTTTCTCATAGATGTTGGCCGTACGTGAGTTCTAAAGGCTACAGCACCTACCAGCCCTGCGGCTGGACAGCTCTCCTTCAGAGCTACCTCTGGAAGCCAGCGCCTTCTCTTACCTGCTGTTCTGCAGGACTCTCCGAGGTGCTGCCTTGTCAGCGCTAGCCACACGATGTCCACTGGCTACTGCCGATCTGTTATGACCGTGACACGTCGGAGCGAGTTAATGAAGGAGTGCACACTGGCTCTCCTCAATCACACTGCTCTGCTGGGCGACCCCCACACATCCCCAACAGTGGGACTGGAATTCGCAAGAGAAGAGCCATGGACTGTGTTTTGCTATCCCGACTGATAGAGCCGTCTCCTTTCCAGTCCAGCTTCATGATCCTGCAGCGCAGGGGCCTCTGCATTTAGAATTACATACATGCCTAGGGTGTTTGCATCCAATATGGCCCTCCGGTTGTGTGTGCTCCACACAAACAAAACACAGTTAGCTTTTCATTTCCATTTGCTCCTCCCTTTTCCCCACTGGCTCCTGTATTTTGCTGATAAGAAAATTCCCTTGGTCTCTGAAGTGGACTCTCTTGTATTCCTCCCTTCGCCATCCTTTAGTTTAAGTAAATGTCCATGTAACTTCTATACACCAGCTGCTGGTCTGTCCTTTGGGTTCAGATTTTTAAAGGTACTCTGGGGTTGCTGCACTCAGCGTTGCAGCGCCTCACTGATGTAGGAGCCTTAGTCTCATTTTCAAAAGCGATTTACCCATGTAGGCATTAAATCCCATCAACTGTCAATGGGGTTTTGGCTCCTAAGTGCCTAAATTCCTTTTGAAAATGAAATTTAGGCTCCTAATTGAGTTAGCTGTTGCAACACTGAATGCAGCAACACCTGTATACCTTCACAAATCTAAGGGCCTGGCTACACTTGCAGATGTACAGCGCTGTGAGTTAAACCTGCCTTCGTACAGCTGAGTAGGGAAAGCGCTGCAGTCTGTCCACACTGACAGCTGACAGCACACTGTCGTGGCCACATTTGCGGCACTTGCAGCGGCATTGGGAGCGGTGCATTATGGGCAGCTATCCCACAGAGCACCTCTTCCCATTCTGGCGCCGTGGCTTGTGGGAAGGGGGTGCGGGGCATTCTGGGTCCTGTCCCAACGCCCTGTGATGCATCGCTTCACATCCCAGCAATCCCTGTGTTTCCGTCCACATTTGGCGCCATCTTTCAACGGTTTCTGTGCAGCGCGATCTGTGTGCTCCGTTTCGGTCTGCGGGAATAGGAGCCCGAACTGCTGAGGAGTATGCTGACGAGTCTCGCCAGCATGTCACGTTTGCCAGTCGAGCTATTCCTTAAGATCCAAAGTGACAGTGAGGAGTCCGACGATGATAGTGAG
>QXTE01000453.1:4738-33779 GCA_003942145.1 Platysternon megacephalum
CTCACAGGGGTTTCCAGCTCCACCAGCGCGATGTCACCGCTGGACCCGATATCAGTGTAACTGGGATGGCGGTAAATCTCCTTGATGGGAACTGATACCAGACTTTCAGAGGGGTTCTGGAGCTGATATTCCCCTAGGTTCACATGATAGGCAGACTTGTCCCTGCAAGATACAAGAGGAATAGAAAGGTGGTTCACCCAGCAATGAGATGCAGCCATCTCTGGGGTGGGACAGCTGGGTAATGGCCATACGGTGACGCTGCATGGCGATGGTTCACCTGGCACTGAGAAGCAGCTGCCTCTGGGACGTGGCAGTTGGGGAACAGCCGCACAGTGATGGGTCCTGCCTGGGTTACTCACCCATTGAAGCAATGAGCTGCTGATACCACCCAGCTCTCAGCAATGAGGGACCCTCCGCAGATATGGGTGCTGCCTTCACGGATGCTGACCTGCCAGGGCCAGGACCCATTCTTGGCATCATTGCCCCCCACAATGCGGGGAAATCCCATTGGCTGCTCACAAGCTGAGGAGAAAGGTGGGGAGCAGAGTGAATAGAACCCAGGAGTCCTGGCTCCCAGGCCCCACTGCTCTAACCCATTAGATGCCACTCCCCTCCCAGACCCAGGGCTAGAACCCAAGAGTCCTGGCTCCTGGTTGCCTGGCACATAACCTCTATTCTGTCTTCCCTTCCCAACCTCTGTCTCCGCACCCATGAGGTCTCAATTCCAAAGACTGTTTCCCAGGAGCCCAGCCAACCACTCACCTTCCAGCCAGGGCAGCTCCTGCAGCAGCTGAATGGCCAGCAGACAGCTTAGACTTCTCATGCCCCACATTCCTCCAGATGCACCTGGCTTCAATGGTGTCTGGGACAGAATCCTGAATGGGAAAGGGAAAGTGGAGGGAGGAGAAAATACAGATACCACAGCAGTTTCGTAAACAGAAGTATGAAAATAAAGAGTAGGTGGTGAAAGGTGACAAAAGGAACTCCCCTTTCCGAGAGCTGGGGAGAGAACCCAGGTGTCCTGGCTCCCAGCTTCCCCTCCTCTAGCCCACTAGCCTTTACTCCCCTCCTAGAGCTGGGCATAGAACCCAGGCGTCCTGGCTCCCCCCTGTTCTAACCCACCAGACCTCCCAGAGGTCATTCATTGGGTTATTTCCTGGTTTAATTCTCACTCCATTAAACCTGAAACGGTTTCCTGTTCAAAGCAGATACAAGGTTTAATATTTAAACCCAGATGGAGTTGAACTCGTATGTTAGCCACAAGCTCCGCTCAGTCCTGTCCCACAGCCCCCTGCTATCCCAGCCCAGGGCTTCCAGTTGTGTGATCTACGGGTGGATATATTCATTGACCCTTTGCTACTTCTGTCTAGTCTCCTCGCTTCGGTTGGTTCTTCCCCCACAGCCAGAAAGCCATTTACTGTGTGTCTGTGCTCACCTGTTCAATACCATTAATCCTAGAGGAGAGGAGTGGGGGCTAGTGGGTTGGAGGCGGGGGTGCTGGAATTCAGGACTCCTGGGTTCTATCCCAGCTGGGGGAGGGGCTGCCATCTGCACCTCTCAGAACGTACCTGCCTCGTGGTTTTATAGCTCTGTTTGTGAATGTGACGTGTAGCCTGTACATTGCAGCCGGTGACTTTGCCCTCCCGGGCTGGGCTTTGGTCCCAGCCCTCGGAGGAGCCGGCTGGAGTTGGGGGAGCCGGTATCATGGGTATTCACAGCTGCCCGCTGGCCGCTCTGATTCTGGTGCTCCTGCTGCCCCTGCTGGAGGGTGAGTGCGGAGTCTGCTGGGGTCCTGGCATTTGACGCCTTCTGGCTGTGGGAGTGTGCTGGTATGAAGGATGAGGATTGGAAAGGGACAGAACAGGGATGGGGGGGACTGGGAGTCAGGACTCCTGGGTTCTCTCCCCAGCTCTGGGAGGGGAGTGGGGACTAGTGGGTTACAGCAGGGGTGGCTGGGAGCCAGGACTCCTGGGTTCTATCCCCAGTTCTGGGAAAGGAATGGGTTTCTGTCCCTCACACCTCCAAGCCCATAAGGAATTACTGTCTCAGCCATAACTTGTGGCACTCCCTGCTGGAGGAAAAGGCCAGGGGTGGGGTTTTCAGCACTTACCCGGGGCAGGAGGGGATGGAAGTGAGGGGTAGTGGAAAGGGGAGCTGGTTTGGGGGGCAGGGCGAGGGCCTGTGAGAAGGGTAGGATGTGGGTGGCAAAGGAAGGGGAGAGAGATGTATGGCTCGGGGGCAGAGAGGGGATGGATAAGTGGGGCTGGGGTGGATATGTGGGGGATGGGGCACGGAATAGCTCATCGAGGTTGAGCAGGGGATGCACAACCATGACTGAGAGAATGGGCCCTTCCCCCATCATCCATTGAGGGGAAGTTATGGGGCAGAGAACCTGGAATTAGGGTCTGGGCAGTCTGTGGGGAATCTCAGCCAGAGGGGAAAAGCCTGTAACAGACTATGTCCCCCTACATGCCCCACTTCCTGGGGTGGTCAAACCCGAGGCCAGAGAACCTCTCCCACCCCCATGGGAGGAGGTCGGGGACCCATGGGAGACATGGGGGCAGGCCATGGCTGCCAGGGGGCCTGGTGGAGTTGTGAGAGGAGGAATTTCTGGGATCTACCTGTGAAAATTGTGTGTGTGTGTGTGTGTGTGTGTGTGTAGCGCTGCCCGCTGGAGGGATCTGGGCCGTGTGCGGTTTTCACACCTCACTCATCCCTTTCTTTTTCTTCTAGGTGCTGAGGAGTTCCAGTCAAGTAAGGAATCTGGACACTTTCTGTCCCCAGNACAGCAGGGGTGGCTGGGAGCCAGGACTCCTGGGTTCTATCCCCAGTTCTGGGAAAGGAGTGGGTTTCTGTCCCTCATACCTCCAAGCCCATAAGGAATTACTGTCTCTGCAATAACTTGTGGCACTCCCTGCTGGAGGAAAAGGCCAGGGGTGGGGTTTTCAGCACTTACACGGGGCAGGAGGGGATGGAAGTGAGGGGTAGTGGAAAGGGGAGCTGGTTTTGGGGGGCAGGGCGAGGGCCTGTGGGAAGGGTAGGATGTGGGTGGCAAAGGAAGGGGAGAGAGATGTATGGCTCGGGGGGCAGAGAGGGGATGGATAAGTGGGGCTGGGGTGGATATGTGGGGCATGGGGCACGGAATAGCTCATCGAGGTTGAGCAGGGGATGCACAACCATGACTGAGAGAATGGGCCCTTCCCCCATCACCCATTGGGGGGAAGTTATGGGGCAGAGAACCTGGATTTAGGGTCTGGGCAGTCTGTGGGGAATCTCAGCCAGAGGGGAAAAGCCTGTAACAGACTATGTCCCCCTACATATCTCACTTCCTGGGGTGGTCAAACCCGAGGCCAGAGAACCACTCCCACCCCCATGGGAGGAGGTCGGGGACCCATGGGAGACATGGGGGCAGGCCATGGCTGCCAGGGGGCCTGGTGGGGTTGTGAGAGGAGGAATTTCTGGGATCTACCTGTGAAAATCGTGTGTGTGTGTGTGTGTGTGTGTGCACGTGAGTATGTGGGTGCAGCGCTGCCCCCTGCTGGAGGGGTCTGGGCCGTGTGCGGTTTTCACACCTCACTCATTCCTCTCCTTCTCTTCTAGGTGCTGAGGAGTTCCAGTCAAGTAAGGAATCTGGACACTTTCTGTCCCCAGCTCTGGGAGGGGAGTGGGGTCTGGTGGGTTAGAGCAGAGGGACTGGGATCCAGGACTCCTGGGTTCTGTCTCCAGCTCTGGAAGGGGAGTGGGGTCTGGTGGGTGAGAGCAGGGGGTGCTGGGATCCAGGACTCCTGGGTTCTCTCCCCAGCTCTGGGAGGGGAGTGGGGCCTAGTGGTTAGAGCAGAGGGGGCTGGGAGCCAGGACTCCTGGGTTCTAATCACAGACCTCCCCACTTTTCTCCCCAGCCTGCGGGCACGCAGTGACCTCCAGCCGCATCGTAGGAGGGCAGAATGCCCAGAACGGGGCGTGGCCCTGGCAGGCCAGCATCCGATACAATGGAGTCCACATCTGCGGAGGGTCCCTCATCACGGGGGAATGGGTGGTGTCTGCGGCTCATTGCTTCAATCGGTGAGTACCCCCAGGCTGTTCCTTAGCTGTCCCACCCCAGAGGTGGCTGCATCTCAAAGCTGGGGGTGAGGGGGCATCCCTGTGTGGTGTCACTGTGCAGCTATAGCCCAGCTTTGAAACAATCCCCTGGAGGAACCCTTCAGTGTGCCAGACCCCCGTGGGGTCCCACTCTGCCTTCGGGCTCGGCCCCGTGGCCCCACCAACTCCATGACTGAGCCTCTGGGCTCCGGGCCTCCTGCTTCAATTCACGAGCTCTGCCCAGCGGGTCCAAGGGAGACAGAGCCCTGGTGGAGACTTGTCTGCTCTGCAGGGGCCAGTGCACCTCAGCCAGGAGTTGCAGTGACGTCAGGTGACGTTGTCAGACCAGGGTCCGGTTAATTAATCAACTGGACCACGGCTCGGGGAAATCCCTAGGTTAGCCCAGAGAAACCACGGTGGACATAGAGCCCATCTGGCCAAGCCAGCGCTCCCCAGCCTGCTCTGGGCTCCATTCAGCCGCTGTCTCTTGGGGTACGTTTTCCCTGCAATGAGAGACCCGTGGCACGGCCGGAGTTGGCCTGGGGCAGCTAGCCCGGGGTTCAAGACTCGGCACCGCAGGGTGTTTTAGTGCAGTGTAGACACATCCGTTGTGCCTCTCCCAGAGGTGAAAGTAAGCCGGTGGAGCGTATCGGCAAGAGCCAGTACGCCGCGCCGGACCAGACCGGCTTCCCCAGGCTGGCGATTTAAAGGGCCCGGGGCTCCCTTCAGCGGCCGGAGCCCCTGGCCCTTTAAATCGCCGCCGGAACCCTGCCGCCGCCACCCCGGGGCTCCAGCAGGGCTCCGCGGTGATTTAAAGGGCCGGGGCTCCCAGCCACAGCCGGAGCCCCGGGGCCTTTACATCTTGATTTAAAGGGCCCAGGTATTTAAAGGCCCCGCCTCTTCCGGTTGAGGCCACGCCCCCCTGCTCAGGACTCCGGCGTCACCCCTGGCCTCTCCCAAACCTTGGCCAACCCTTTATCCCCCGGCTGTCAGCTCTCAGTCCTTTCTTCTCGGCTAGCTTCTGCTCAGATCCCTGCGGACATGCAGAAGGAATCCACCTTCCTCAGGCTCGTTGGTTGCTAGGTCTCAATGTCCTGGCTATTGCCGTTTTCATTCTCTTCTCAGATGCCCCATTGACATAGGGTTGGCCTCGGCTGGGCCTGCAATGTCCCGGTCAGTCTGTGCCAGACAGCAATGTCGCCCCCTCCCCCTTGTTTCTCCTGTGCTGCCCCATTGAGGGACTTAACCCTTTTATACCCAATAGAGGACTCATAAAAATATAACAGAAAATTCCCACTTCGCCACAGGCTGTTCCCCATCTACCCCACCGCAGAGGTGGCTGCATCTCAGCCCCAGCCAAGCCATTCTATGTGACGTTATGTGCAGCTGTTCCCCAGCTGCCCCACCCCAGAGGTGGCTGCGTTTCTGCTCTGTGGTAGCGAGTGTAATAACAAACTCCTGCCCAATGTCTCCCCCTCTCCTAGGAGTCTGCCCCTCACTGATTACTCTCTTTCCCTTGGGGAATTCCAGCTGAATATCCAGAGTGCAAATGCCTTCACCTCTGCTGTGTCACAGGTCATAATCCACGGCGACTACAAACCCACCAGCCATGCCTCAGACATAGCCCTGGCGCGCCTAAGCACGCCCCTTCTGTACACCACCTACATCCTCCCCGTCTGCCTTCCTGACCGCAATGATTCCATCGCCTCTGGCACCCTGTGCTGGGTCACCGGCTGGGGGGATGTCCAGACGAGTGGTAAGACGCCTGGAGAGCCTGCCTGGGGTGGGGGTCCCCCAAAGGTGACATGGGAGAGAACCTTGAGCCAGGGCTGTATCTGCTGCATGAGTCATGTCGCCATCGAGCGGCCGCAGCCCAAACAGGCAAAGCAAAGCCCAACGGCTGCTGAAGAGACGAGATCTTCCAATGGGAGAGAGGAAGAGGTGCTGGGAGGGGAGTGGGGTCTAGTGAGTTACAGCAGGGGGACTGGGAACCAGGACTCCTGGGTTCTATCCCCAGATCGGGGAGGGAAGTGGGGTGTGCTGGGTTAGAGCAGGTTGGCTGGGAGCCTGGACTCCTCGTGTGCTTAAAAACTCCTGTTCTCACCTGACTTAACTAGGTGGGCCCAGATGGGGCATCTCCATCTCTGCAGGGGAACAGACAGTCAGAGACGATCCTGCCCCGGGTGGAGATGGCTGAGGTGGGCCCTGATGAGGTGTATTTTTTCTCCACAGAAAGTCTCCCTGCTCCCCGCACTCTGCAGGAGGTTCAGGTCCCACTCATAGATGCCCAGACGTGCAATGACCTCTATAGCATATCCATGGCAGGGTCCCCGGGGACGCGCCCCGTCAAAGACGACATGGTGTGTGCTGGCTACGCCGGAGGAGGGAAAGACTCCTGCCAGGTGAATGAATTCAGGGACATCCCAGGAGATCCAGGAGCCCAGGGCTGCGATAGCAGGGGGCTGTGGGTCGGGCTTGAGGGACATCGGCAGAGCTGGTGGGGGACAGGTATGTAGTCCCTCGGGGCTGCGGGTCAGGACTGAGGAGCACCAATCTCACTAATTCTCCTTCTCTCTCTAGGGTGATTCTGGGGGACCCCTCGTTTGCTCGCAGGCTGGCTCCTGGTTCCTGATCGGCATCGTGAGCTGGGGATTTGAGTGTGGCCTCCCCTACCGTCCCGGCGTCTATACCCGGGTCTCCGCCTACTCCGACTGGATCCAGCAGCAGCTCCCCAGTGTGGAATTTGGGGTGGTGAATGTCACCATTAGCACTCAGTCCAATGCCGGCTACACTCCAGCGCCCACCCCCCTGCTTCTCGGCACCCTCCTGCTGGCCAGCGCTCTCCCGGAGATAGTGCCACTGCTTTCTAAGCTGCTAATTTAACAATCAGCCCTGCCATGGAAAAGACAAGCCGTCAAAATTACAACCCATGATTATAGGGCTGGGAGGGGAGTGGGATCTAGTGGGTCAGTGATTGGGGGAGGGGACTGGGTGTCAGGACGCCTGGGTTCTATCGCTGGCTTTCGGAGGGGATTGAGATCTGGTGGGTTAGAGCAGGGGTTGGGCGCAGGACTCCTGGGTTCTCTCCCTGGCTCTGCCAAAGACTCCCTGTGTGACATTCAGCAAGTCCCAGGTCTCTCTGAGTCTCAGTTCCCGTAGATGTAAAAGGGGGAGAATAAACTTGCTTTTGTCTGTTTAGAAAGTCAGCCCTTTGGGGTAGGAACTGGCTCCCACTGTCGGTCTGGGCAGCACCCGGCACAAAGGATTCCTGGCCCATGTTCAGGTGTCGTAGGTCCTACAATAATACAGAGAATACTAGTAATAAAAGATATGTCTGTCTGTCTCAACTGCATCTGTCTGTCTGGACTGTATATGCCTGGTTGTCTAGTTTGCCTTGTCTGTCTGTCAAGATTGTTTCTGCCCCTCTGTCTAAATTCTGACTGTCTAGGCTGACTGTCTCTTAATGTGTTGCATACAGCCATATGTCTCTGTCGTGTCCGTCTGTTGGTTTAGATTGTGTCTATCTAGATTGTGTCTGTCTGTACCATCACCATCTGTCTATATTGTGTCTGTCTGTCTAGGACGGGTCTATCTCTAATTACCCACAATGATACAAAGTAAATAACCCCAAGAATACTGTGAATTTCCTTGGGCTGTTCTATCCTTGGTCATTTGCACAACAAAGACAACACAAAGGACCCACACGCCCCTGAGGTACACACACAGACACTCTGGAGTTTAGCCACACACACACACGCAGACGCACACAGCAGAACCAGGTGAGTCCCCTTGGGAAGGCTTCCTGGCCATTTCAGGAGACATCACCCCATTCTGCACCTGCCAGCGGCATCAAGTTGTGGAAACACAAGGGGGGGGGGGGTATCAACTGCACGGGACCCAGGNAGAGCGGGTTGGCTGGGAGCCAGGACTCCTGGGTTCCATTCCCAGCTTGGGGAGGGAAGTGGGGTGTGCTGGTTTAGAGCAGGTTGGCTGGGAGCCAGGACTCCTCGTATGCTTAAAAACTCCTGTTCTCACCTGACTTAACTAGATGGGCCCAGATGGGGCATCTCCATCTCTGTAGGGGAACAGACAGTCAGGGACGATCCTGCCCCGGGTGGAGATGGCTGAGGTGGCCCCTGATGAGTTGTATTTTTTCTCCACAGAAAGTCTCCCTGCTCCCCGCACTCTGCAGGAGGTTCAGGTCCCACTCATAGATGCCCAGACGTGCAATGACCTCTATAGCATATCCATCGCAGGGTCCCCGGGGACGCGCCCCGTCAAAGACGACATGGTGTGTGCTGGCTCCGCCGGAGGGGGGAAAGACTCCTGCCAGGTGAATGAATTCAGGGACATCCCAGGAGATCCAGGAGCCCAGGGCTGCGATAGCAGGGGGCTGTGGGTCGGGCTTGAGGGACATCGGCAGAGCTGGTGGGGGCCGGGTATGTAATCCCTGTCGGGGCTGCGGGTCAGGACTGAGGAGCACCAATCTCACTAATTCTCCTTCTCTCTCTAGGGTGATTCTGGGGGACCCCTCGTTTGCTCGCAGGCTGGCTCCTGGTTCCTGATCGGCATCGTGAGCTGGGGATTTGAGTGTGGCCTCCCCTACCGTCCCGGCGTCTATACCCGGGTCTCCGCCTACTCCGACTGGATCCAGCAGCAGCTCCCCAGTGTGGAATTTGGGGTGGTGAATGTCACCATTAGCACTCAGTCCAATGCCGGCTACACTCCAGCGCCCACCCCCCTGCTTCTCGGCACCCTCCTGCTGGCCAGCGCTCTCCCGGAGATAGTGCCACTGCTTTCTAAGCTGCTAATTTAACAATCAGCCCTGCCATGGAAAAGACAAGCCATCAGAATTACAACCCATGATTATAGGGCTGGGAGGGGAGTGGGATCTAGTGGGTCAGTGATTGGGGGAGGGGACTGGGTGTCAGGACGCCTGGGTTCTATCGCTGGCTTTCGGAGGGGATTGAGATCTGGTGGGTTAGAGCAGGGGTTGGGCGCAGGACTCCTGGGTTCTCTCCCTGGCTCTGCCAAAGACTCCCTGTGTGACATTCAGCAAGTCCCAGGTCTCTCTGAGTCTCAGTTCCCGTAGATGTAAAAGGGGGAGAATAAACTTGCTTTTGTCTGTTTAGAAAGTCAGCCCTTTGGGGTAGGAACTGGCTCCCACTGTCGGTCTGGGCAGCACCCGGCACAAAGGATTCCTGGCCCATGTTCAGGTGTCGTAGGTCCTACAATAATACAGAGAATACTAGTAATAAAAGATATGTCTGTCTGTCTCAACTGCATCTGTCTGTCTGGACTGTATATGCCTGGTTGTCTAGTTTGCCTTGTCTGTCTGTCAAGATTGTTTCTGCCCCTCTGTCTAAATTCTGANCCTCTCTCCATTCTGAGAATTTACCATTAATTCCTACCCTTTGTTCCCTGTCCTTTAACCAGTTCTCAATCCATGAAAGGACCTTCCCTTTTATCCCATGACAGCTTAATTTACGTAGGAGCCTTTGGTGAGGGACCTTGTCAAAGGCTTTCTGGAAATCTAAGTACACTATGTCCACCGGATCCCCCTTGTCCACATGTTTGTTGACCCCTTCAAAGAACTCTAATAGATTAGTAAGACACGATTTCCCTTTACAGAAACCATGTTGACTCTTGCTCAAGAGTTTATGTTTTTCTATGTGTCTGACAATTTTATTCTTTACTATTGTTTCAACTAATTTGCCCGGTATGAATAAAGGTGAGCAGAACTGTGCTTAACCTGTCCCAAATGAGGGGGTCACCCTGCACTGAAAGGACTTTGTTAAGCCAGGGGCTCGAATGCCAGAGCCCTGTGAAAGTAAAAGGGGTGGGGACAGGTGTCCTTGCTAGGAGGTGCAGTTTCTCCCTCAGAGTTCTCAGTCTAGTTTAACCTGTTCCTCCTGACTGTTCAAAGTTCATTAGGAGCCTTTTGTTATTTTAAAGTGCTCAAATGAGAGCTGAAATCACTGCTGGTGCCTGCCCAGCCTGCAAAGAGCTGTCAGTCACTACGAGACTGACCTGCAGAGGTCACAGCAGAGAGGCAGGTGGCAGCAGAAGGTGACTGACAGTCAGCTGGTGGATGAGTGGCTGGCGGGGTGGCCGAAGCAGAGGAACAGCGGCTGGCAGGGCGGCCAGCCAGAGCGAGGACTCAGATGCCAGAGCGAGTAAGGTACCTTCTTCCCCGGGTGGGAGGGGAACTCACACAGATGCACCTCTGAACCCTGGGTCCTCTCTGACCAAGGACAACCACTGTGAGTGGGGTGTGTTGAGGGAGCAAAGCGGGGCACCGTAAAGGAACTTTTGGTGGAAGAACATGAGGCGGAAGGCACTGCCCCACGCGGTCTGGGGTGGGCGTCCTGCTCACAGCTTTATCATTATGAATCCGGCTTGGGGCATTTTCCCTAATTAATGTCGGGTGACTTCTCTCCTTTCATTAAAAGTTTCTTTTCTACACTCAGAGTCTGTGCTTGCGCGTGAGGAAGTGTTGCCTCTCGGGCTCAAGCCGGTTCTGTGTTGCATTGTTGAAAAGGAACCCCTAGATACTGAACCCGGCCCCGGTTGCTGCTGGCTCCAACTGGCAGAACGGTTACACATGAGAGCACCCTGTGAGCCCGTAACCATCCTTTTCCTATGACCCATGCCCCAGAGTAAGTGGGGGCTGGGAGCCAGGACGCCTGGGTCCTATGGGAGGGGAGTAGAAGCTAGCGGGTTGCATTCCTGGGTTCACTTGCAAGGAGCGTGGGGTCTACTAGGTTAGAGAGTGGGAGCGGGGCTGGGAGTCAGGACGCCTGGGTTCTATCCCAGCTCGGGGGGGTGGAGAGCTGCCATCGGCACCTCTCATGAACGTACCTGCCTTGTGGTTTTATAGCTCTGTTTGTGGATGTGACGTGTAGCCTGTACATTGCAGCCGGTGACTTTGTCCTCCTGGTCTGGGTTTTGGTCCTAGCCCTCGGAGGAGCCGGCTGGAGTTGGGGGAGCCGGTGTCATGGGCATTTTCAGCTGCCCGCTGGCCGCCCTGCTCCTGCTGCCACTGCTGGAGGGTGAGTGCAGGGTCTGCTGGGGTCCTGACCTTGGGAATGTGCTGGGATGAGGGATGAGGATCGGAATGGGACTGAACAGGGACTGTGGGGGTGGAGAGTGGGGGCTAGTGGGTTAGAGCAGGGGGTGCTGGGAGCCAGGACTCCTGGGTTCTGTCTCCAGCTCTGGGAGGGGAGTGGGGGTTGGTGGGTGAGAGCAGGGGGTGCTGGGATCCAGGACTCCTGGGTTCTCTCCCCAGCTCTGGGAGGAGAGTGGGGTCTGGTGGGTTAGAGCAGGGGGTGCTGGAATCCAGGACTCCTGGGTTCTGTCTCCAGCTCTGGGAGGGGAGTGGGGTCTGGTGGGTGANGAAGGGTAGGATGTGGGTGGCAAAGGAAGGGGAGAGAGATGTATGGCTTGGGGGGCAGAGAGGGGATGGATAAGTGGGGCTGGGGTGGATGTGTGGGGCATGGGGCAGGGAATAGCTCATTGAGGTTGAGCGGGAGAGGCACAACCATGGCTGAAGAATGGGCCCTTCCCCCATCATCCATAGGGGGCAGTTATGGGGCAGAGACCCTGGATCTAGGGTCTGGGGTGTCGGGGGGTAATCTGAGCCAGAGGGGAAAAGCCTGTAACAGACTATGTCCCCCTACATACCTCACTTCCTGGGGGGGTCACACCCCATGCCAGAGAACCACTCCCACCCCCATGGGAGGGGGTCAGGGACCCATGGGAGGCATGCGTGGAGGTCATGGGGGGAAAGGGGCCAGGTGGGGTTGTGAGAGGAGAAATTTCTGGGATCTGCCTGTGGAAATCATGTGTGTGCGTGTGTGTGCGTGTGTGTGTGTGTGTGTGTGTGTGCACGTGGGTGCAGCACTGCCCCCCTGCTGGAGGGGTCTGGGCTGTGTGTGTTTTTCACACTTCACTCATCCCTCTCCTTCTCTTCTAGGTGCTGAGGAGTTCCAGTCAAGTAAGGAATCTGGACACTTTCTGTCCCCAGCTCTGGGAGGGGAGGGAGGTGGGGTATAGTGCATAGAGCTGGGGGGGGGAGGGGATTATGAGTCAGGACTCCTGGGTTCCATCTCTGGCTCTGAGAAGGGAGTGGGGTCTGGTGGGTTAGAGCAGAGGGGGCTGGGAGCCAGGACTCCTGGGTTCTATTCACACCCCTCTGCACTTTTCTCCCCAGCCTGCGGGCAGTCAGTGGCCTCCAGCCGTATCGTCGGAGGGCAGAATGCCCAGAACGGGGCGTGGCCCTGGCAGGCCAGCATCCGATACAAAGGATTCCACATCTGCGGAGGGTCCCTCATCACGGGGGAATGGGTGGTGTCTGCGGCTCATTGCTTCAGTCTGTGAGTACCCCCAGCCTGTTCCCTAACTGTCCCACCCCAGAGGTGGCTACATCTCAAAGCTGGGGGTGAGGGGGCATCCCTGTGTGGTGTCACTGTGCAGCTATAGCCCAGCTTTTAAACAATTCCCTGCAGGAACCCTTCAGTGTGCCAGACCCCCGTGGGGTCCCACTCTGCCTTCAGGCTCGGCCCCATGGCCCCACCAACTCCATGACTGAGCCTCTGGGCTCCGGGCCTCCTGCTTCAGTTCACGAGCTCTGCCCAGCGGGTCCAAGGGAGACAGAGCCCTGGTGGAGACTTGTCTGCTCTGCAGGGGCCAGTGCAACTCAGCCAGGAGTTGCAGTGACGTCAGGTGACGTTGTCAGACCAGGGTCCACTTAATTAATCAACTGGACCACGGCTCTGGGAAATCCCTAGGTTAGCCCAGAGAAACCACGGTGGACATAGAGCCCATCTGGCCAAGCCAGCGCCCCCCAGCCTGCTCTGGGCTCCATTCAGCCGCTGTCTCTTGGGGTACGTTTTCCCTGCAATGAGAGACCCGTGGCACGGCCGCAGTTGGCCTGGGGCAGCTAGCCCGGGGTTCAAGACTCGGCACCGCAGGGTGTTTTAGTGCAGTGTAGACATATCCGTTGAGCCTCTCCCAAACCTTCTCCCCCGGCTGTCAGCTCTCAGTCCTTTGTTCTCGGCTAGCTTCTGCTCAGCTTCCCTGTGGAGCCGCGGAAAGAATCCAACTTTGGTTGCTGCGTCTCAATGTTCTGGACACTGCGGTTATTTCTCTTCTCATCTTCCCCAGTGCTATGTGGTCGGCCTCGGGCGGTCCTGTAAGGACCTCTTCAGTCCACACCAGAGAACAATGTAACATAACCCCTCTGCCTGGTTCTCCTGTGCTGCCCCACTGAGAGACTTAACACTTTTGCACCCAATAGGGAAACTGAGGCACATAGAGGATTCATAAAAATATTACAGAAAATTCCCACTTCGCCACAGGCTGTTCCCCATCTACCCCACCCCAGAGGTGGCTGCATCTCAGCCCCAGCCAAGCCATCCTATGTGGTGTTATGTGCAGCTGTTCCTCAGCTGCCCCACCCCAGAGGTGACTGCATTTCTGCTCTGTGGTAGCAAGTATAATAACAAACTCCTGCCCAATGTCTCCCCCTCTCCTAGGAGTCGGCCCCTCGCTGGTTACTCTGTTTCCCTTGGGGAATTCCAGCTGAATATCCAGAGTGCAAACGCCTTCACCTCTGCTGTGTCACAGGTCATAATCCACGGCGACTACAAACCCACCAGCCATGCCTCAGACATAGCCCTGGCGCGCCTAAGCACGCCCCTTCTGTACACCACCTACATCCTCCCCGTCTGCCTTCCTGACCGCAATGATTCCATCGCCTCTGGCACCCTGTGCTGGGTCACCGGCTGGGGGGATGTCCAGACAGACGGTAAGACGCCTGGAGAGCCTGTGTGGGGCGGGGGTCCCCCCCAAAGGTGACAGGGGAGAGACCCTTGAGCCAGGGCTGTATCTGCTGCATGAGTCATGTCGCCATCGAGTGGCCGTAGCCCAAACAGGCAAAGCAAAGCCCAACAGCTGCTGAAGAGACAAGATCTTCCAATGGGAGACAGGATGAGGTGCTGGGAGGGGAGTGGGGTCTAGTGAGTTACAGCAGGGGGACTGGGAGCCAAGACTCCTGGGTTCTATCCCCAGCTTGGGGAGGGAAGTGGGGTGTGCTGGGTTAGAGCGGGTTGGCTAGGAGCCAGGACTCCTGGGTTCTATCCCCAGCTTGGGGAGGGAAGTGGGGTGTGCTGGGTTAGAGCAGGTTGGCTGGGAGCCTGGACTCCTCGTGTGCTTAAAAACTCCTGTTCTCACCTGACTTAACTAGGTGGGCCCAGATGGGGCATCTCCATCTCTGCAGGGGAACAGACAGTCAGAGACGATCCTGCCCCGGGTGGAGATGGCTGAGGTGGGCCCTGATGAGGTGTATTTTTTCTCCACAGAAAGTCTCCCTGCTCCCCGCACTCTGCAGGAGGTTCAGGTCCCACTCATAGATGCCCAGACGTGCAATGACCTCTATAGCATATCCATGGCAGGGTCCCCGGGGACGCGCCCCGTCAAAGACGACATGGTGTGTGCTGGCTACGCCGGAGGAGGGAAAGACTCCTGCCAGGTGAATGAATTCAGGGACATCCCAGGAGATCCAGGAGCCCAGGGCTGCGATAGCAGGGGGCTGTGGGTCGGGCTTGAGGGACATCGGCAGAGCTGGTGGGGGACAGGTATGTAGTCCCTCGGGGCTGCGGGTCAGGACTGAGGAGCACCAATCTCACTAATTCTCCTTCTCTCTCTAGGGTGATTCTGGGGGACCCCTCGTTTGCTCGCAGGCTGGCTCCTGGTTCCTGATCGGCATCGTGAGCTGGGGATTTGAGTGTGGCCTCCCCTACCGTCCCGGCGTCTATACCCGGGTCTCCGCCTACTCCGACTGGATCCAGCAGCAGCTCCCCAGTGTGGAATTCGGGGTGGTGAATGTCACCATTAGCACTCAGTCTAATGCCGGCTACACTCCAGCGCCCACCCCCCTGCTTCTCGGCACC
Source organism: Platysternon megacephalum (assembly GCA_003942145.1). NCBI lineage: Eukaryota > Metazoa > Chordata > Testudines > Platysternidae > Platysternon > Platysternon megacephalum. The sequence continues at coordinate 19,771 of QXTE01000453.1, forward strand.
CTCCTGCTGGCCAGCGCTGCCCTGGGGATAGGGCCACTGCTTTCTAAGCTGCTAATTTAACAATCAGCCCTGCCACGGAAAAGACAAGCCATCAGAATTACAACCCATGATTATAGGGCTGGGAGGGGAGTGGGATCTAGTGGGTCAGTGATTGGGGGAGGGGACTGGGTGTCAGGACGCCTGGGTTCTATCGCTGGCTTTCGGAGGGGATTGAGATCTGGTGGGTTAGAGCAGGGGTTGGGAGCAGGACTCCTGGGTTCTCTCCCTGGCTCTGCCAAAGACTCCCTGTGTGACATTCAGCAAGTCCCAGGTCTCTCTGAGTCTCAGTTCCCGTAGATGTAAAAGGGGGAGAATAAACTTGCTTTTGTCTGTTTAGAAAGTGAGCCCTTCGGGGTAGGGACTGGCTCCCACTGTGGGTCTGGGCAGCACCCGGCACAAAGGATTCCTGGCCCATGTTCAGCTGTCGTAGGTCCTACAATAATACAGAGAATACTAGTAATAAAAGATATGTCTGTCTGTCTCAACTGCAGCTGTCTGTCTGGACTGTATATGCCTGGTTGTCTAGTTTGCCTTGTCTGTCTGTCAAGATTGTTTCTGCCCCTCTGTCTAAATTCTGCCTGTCTAGGCTGACTGTCTCTTAATGTGTTGCATACAGCCATATGTCTCTGTCGTGTCCNAACTCCTGTTCTCACCTGACTTAACTAGGTGGGCCCAGATGGGGCATCTCCATCTCTGCGGGGGAACAGACAGTCAGGGACGATCCTGCCCCGGGTGGAGATGGCTGAGGTGGGCCCTGATGAGGTGTATTTTTTCTCCACAGAAAGTCTCCCTGCTCCCCGCACTCTGCAGGAGGTTCGGGTCTCACTCATGGATGCCCAGACGTGCAATGACCTCTATAGCATATCCATGGCAGGGTCCCCGGGGACGCGCCCCGTCAAAGACGACATGGTGTGTGCTGGCTCCGCCGGAGGAGGGAAAGACTCCTGCCAGGTGAATGAATTCAGGGACATCCCAGGAGATCCAGGAGCCCAGGGCTGCGATAGCAGGGGGCTGTGGGTCGGGCTTGAGGGACATCGGCAGAGCTGGTGGGGGACGGGTATGTAATCCCTGTCGGGGCTGCAGATTGGGATTGCAGGGCACTGGTCTAACTGGTTCTCCTTCTCTCTCTAGGGCGATTCTGGGGGACCCCTCGTTTGTTCCCAGGCTGGCTCCTGGTTCCTGGTCGGCATCGTGAGCTGGGGAGAAGGCTGCGGCCTCCCCTACCGTCCCGGCGTCTATACCCGGGTCTCCGCCTACTCCGACTGGATCCAGCAGCAGCTCCCCAGTGTGGAATCCGGGGTGGTGAATGTCACCATTAGGAATCATCCCAATGCCGGCTACACTCCAGGGCCCACCCATCTGCTCCTCAGCACCCTCCTGCTGGCCAGCACTGCCCTGGGGATAGGGCCACTGCTTGGTTTCTGAGCTGGTAATTAACACCAGCCCTGCCATGGAGGAGACAGGGCATGATGATGGGGCTGGGAGGGGAGTGGGGTCTAGTGGTTAGAGCAGGGAGGGGCTGGGTGCCAGGACTCCTGGGTTCTCTCCCCAGCTCTGGCAGGGGAGGCAGTTTTAGTGAGTTAGAGCAGTGGTACTCAACCGGGGGCCCACGGACCACTGGTGGGGTGTAAGTCATTTCAGTGGGTCCAGGAGCCCCCTTTCCCCATATGGCTAAAGCTAGGAGCCCAGAATCCCAAGCCCCAGTGCCCCATGGGGCTAAAGCCCTGAGCCATGGCACCTACGAGACAGAAGCCCTGCACACCCCTGCCCTGCATGGGTAAAGCCCCCCAGACCTATAAGGCAGAAGCCCCCATCCCCACAGGGCACAAGCCCCAAGTCCCCCCATCTAGCGGCTGAAGCCAGAGCCCCAACCCCTCCCCCCCCACACACACACATAGAGCTGAAGCCTGGAACCCAGGACCCTGCCCCTCCGCTGGGCCCTGGAATTTTATAGCATGTTGGGAGACCTCAGAAAGAAAAACATTGAGAACCCCTGAGTTAGAGAAGCAGGGTGGGTGGGTGTCAGGACTCCTGGGTTCTCTCCCCAGCTCTGGGAGGGGAGTGGGGTCTAGTGGGTTGGAGCGGGGGGGGTGGGTGTCAGGACTCCTGGGTTCTCTCCCCCGGTCTGGGATGGGCGTGGGGACGTGTGGGGGAGAGGGGGGGGGGGGGGGCCGGGGGGGGGGGGCTGGGGGCCAGGACTCCTGGGTGCTATCCCCAGCGCCGGGAGGGGAGAGGGGTCTAGTGGGTTGGGGTGGGGGGGCTGGGAGCCGGGCTCCTGGGGTCTTCTCCTGGGCCCTCGGAGGGGGGCGGCGGGGAGCGGGGTTTAGTGGGTTGGGGCGGGGGCACGGGAGGCAGGGCTCCTGGGTTCTCTCCCCCGCTCTGGGAGGGGAGGCAGTTCTAGTGGGTTGGAGCGGGGGGCTCGGAGCCAGGACTCCTGGGTGCTATCCCCAGCGCCGGGAGGGGAGAGGGGTCTAGTGGGTTGGGGGGGGGGGGCTGGGGGCCGGGCCTCCTGGGTTCTATCCCCAGCTTGGGGAGGGAAGTGGGGTGTGCTGGGTTAGAGCGGGTTGGCTGGGAGCCAGGACCCCTGGGGTCTATCCCCAGCTGTAGGAGGGGAGGGGGGTGTAGTGGGTTGGAGAGGGGGGCTGGGAGCCAGGCCTCCTGGGTTCTATCCCCAGCTTGGGGAGGGAAGTGGGGTGTGCTGGGTTAGAGCGGGTTGGCTGGGAGCCAGGACTCGTGGGTTCTCTCCCTAGCTCTGGGAGGGGGGTGGGGTCTAGTGGGTTGGAGAGGGGGGCTGGGAGCCGGGCCCCTGGGTTTCTTTCCTCGCCTCTCGGAGCGGAGGGGGGTCGTGTGGGGTGGGGGGGGGGGGGCGCCGGGTCTCCTGGGTTCTCTCCCCGGCCCTGGGGGGGGTGCGGGGGCGAGCGGGTGGGGGTGGGGGGGGTGGGGTGGGGGGGGGGGGGGGCCGGGCGCTTGGACCCCTGGGTTCGCTCCCAGGATGGGGGAGGGGGGGGGGGCCTGGTGGGTGGGAGCGGGGGGGCGGGGGGCCGGGACTCTGGGGTTCTATCCCCAGCTTGGGGAGGGAAGTGGGGTGTGCTGGGTTAGAGCAGGTTGCCTGGGAGCCTGGACTCCTGGGTTCTTTCCCCAGCTCTGGGAGGGGAGCGGGGTCTAGTGGGTAGAGCAGGGGGGGCGGGGAGCCGGGACTCCTGGGTTCTTTCCCCAGCTCTGGGAGGGGCGCGGGGTCTAGTGGGTAGAGCAGGGGGGGCGGGGAGCCAGGACTCCGGGGTTCTCTCCCCAGCTCTGGCAGGGGAGGCGGTTTTAGTGAGTTAGAGCAGGGGGGGGCTGGGAGCCAGCCCTCCTGGTTTTTCTCCCGGGCTCTGGGAAGGGTGCGGCGGTGAGGGGGGGGGGGGCGGGGAGCCAGGACTCCGGGGTGCGCCCCCCGGCTGTGGGAGGGGAGGGGGGTGTAGTGGGTTGGAGAGGGGGGCTGGGAGCCAGGACCCCGGGGGTCTACCCCCAACTCTAGGAGGGGAGTGGGGTCTAGTGGGTTGGAGTGGGGGGGCTGGGAGCAGGCCTCCTGGTTTCTATCTCTGGCTCCTCAACAGATTCCCTCTGTGACCTTGAGCACGTCCTGGGTCTCTCTGGGTCTCAGTTTCCTTAGGTGTAAAAGCAGGAGAATAAACCTGCGTTTGTTTGGACCAGGTGTCCTGACAACAATTTTTTTGGTAGTCTCAGAGTGCGGCCACCAACGCTTGCTGGTGGCTGCTCTGACACTTTTTCCTAAAATACCTAATTTATTTTAAGAAAAACAAATAAACCTGCACAGATCCATGTCCAAATCGTTGTCATTTATTTATGTAGGAGTTGTTTTGTGGGGGTTTTTTTTTGCAGACTCAATCATAANCTGGGAGGTTGAAGTTGATTCCTCGTGACATCAACGATCTCCTCCAAGCACCGGCCGTAGAAAGGGCCTTGCTGCGACTTTTATGCCAGTTCTCTCGTGATCCTCTGTAAAATGTTGCTGCTCAGCGGTACCTCTCTGACAAGCGTAACTTTCATGTTGCACGGCCAAGAACAATTTTCGTCATGAGTTCTCCGTTGCTGAATGGTTTCCTCGCTTTCCCCCAAGAGTACTGCAGCTTTAAAAGTAGCCACCCGAATCCAATACTCTTTAATCAAAAAATCGCTGAGCCATCACTGTTGTCTTTCAAGCTCGATTTTTGCATCACGCAACAGTTTGCGCCTCTGAAACTCACCGCGGTAATTCTCTTCAACTTCCCCTGCATGAGTGCTATGGTGACATTGCATTGCGTTGTCAAAGTTAGAATCAAGACTCACAGTTTTTAGTTATAGACCACTCTGTTTTATTAGCGCAGCGCTGTGCTGATACATTCAGATAATGTGAGTACCATATAAGACTCAGACTGTCTTATTTATACAGATAAAAAGGGGGCTTTGACAGCGTCAACTTTAACTTGATACATTTCTTTCCTCCAAACAGTGCCCACTGCCACTTGCTCAGAGACAGAATCAGATGGCTTCAGAAACACAAGAAACTGCCTTTCCTGCTGGTCCTGAAATGTTTGGTTTTCTTCCTTCCGCGTTCTGCTTTTCTTAGCAACAGGTGGCTCCTCCGGGACCGTCTCCATATCACATTCAAGGTCATTTCCCGGCTCTGATATTTTGACAAACTTTCCGATATCCGTCCGCGGTTTTAACTCTTTTGCCGTCTGCCAGGAACGAGCTCGACCCACCCAAACACCACGAGGCGATTTTGCCGCCGGTGACCTTAGCCAATAGCCGCTTACGGAGCTACAGCGGCGCGAGTTGTAAACACAGCGATAAGCCAACCGATACGCTTTGCGACTAGACAGACAGCCATGCCGATGGAGATCAGATCTGGGGTATATGGCGTTTACAAGGCCACTTTAAAACTGAACATCTCAGCGTTTGTCGGGGCACTTTGGCGCATAGGCGTAGTTTGACGTCCACGATGGGGGGGCAGGGCGGGGGGGAAATTTAACTACAGCCGAAGCCCGAGCCTCGGCCCCCTGCAGCTGAAGCCCAAAGCTCTGCCCCCCCCCCGGGCAGGTGGGNACTTTAAAACTGAACATCTCAGCGTTTGTCGGGGCACTTTGGCGCATAGGCGTAGTTTGACTTCCACGATGGGGGGGCAGGGCGGGGGGGATATTTAACTACAGCCGAAGCCTGAGCCTCGGCCCCCTGCAGCTGAAGCCCAAAGCCGAAGTCCCGCCACCCCGGGGCTGAAGCCCAAAGCTCTGCCCCCCCCCGGGCAGGTGGGTTGGGAACTCATCAGCCACCCGCAGAGTTGCAGGTCCCTCTGGCGCTGCGCACGCTGGCCATATGTGTCTCCAGAGCTGCTCCCCGGAGCCCCCGAGGAGGCTGCACGGTGCAGGGCGCTGATCCCTGCGGGCAGCACCAGCAAACACCAAGGCAGCATATCCAGAAGCAAGAGCTGGGTGCTGCGGGGAGGGCAGCTTCTTTCCGCGGCCCCCCCCCTCCCGTCCCCCGTCTCCTCCCAGGAAGCTGTTGTGGTCGCTGGTGGCCATATGCAGCCACGGTGGCCACATTTGAGAAATGCTGGTTCGGACTGTGAGCCCTTCGGGGCAGGGACTGGCTCCCACGGTGGGTCTGGGCAGCGCCCGGCGCGACTGGTCCCTGATCTCGGCTGGAGTCTGGGCAGCACCTAGCACAAAGGACTCCTGGCCCATGTTGGGGTGTCCTACGTCCTACAATACTACAGAGAATACTAGTAACCAAATATATGTCTGTCTGCCTCAGCTGCATCGGTCTGTCTCGATTCTATACGCCCATCTGTCGAGATTGCGTCTGCCTCTTAATGTGTGCAATCCAATCGTCTGCCAATCCTGTGTCTGTCTGTTTAGATTGTGTCTATCTAGAGTGTGTCTGTCTGTACTGTCTCCGTCTGTCTCTATTGTGTCTGTCTGTCTAGGATGGGTCTCTCTCTCATTACTCACAACGATACAAAATAAATAACCCCAAGAATACTGTGAAATTCCTCAGGCGGTTCTGTCCTTGGCCATTTACACAACAAAGACAACACAAGGGACCCCACGCACCCCTGAAGTACACACACACACACCCCAGAGTCCAGCTTTATACATACAAACACCCTGGAGTTTAACTATAGACACACACACACCGTGGAGTTGAGCTGCACACACAAACACACACACGCACACACACAGAGACGCACACAGCAGAACCCGCTGAGTCCCCTTGGGAAAGCTCCCCGGCCATTTCGGGACACATCCCCCCATTCTGCATATGACAGCAGCCCCGTGTCACAGAAATTGACAAGAAGGTGTGAGTAACAGTAGGGGGAATAAGTCCACTTTGTGTAATGACCCATCCACTCCCAGTCTTTATTCAACCTCAGCCGCACGGGACCCGGGGACGGAGCGAGAGGCCAATGCGCCTGGGGNGGGGGGGGGGGGGGGGGGGGGGGGGGGGGGGGGGGGGGGGGGGGGGGGGGGGTTGGCGGCACATGATGCAGTTTCCCTGGAAGGTTGAGAAGAGGCAGGGGATGCGGGGACTGGCTGGGTGACATTCCCCGCCCAGGCAGACAGCTGACACCGGACAGTGGGGTCACTGGGGCAGCTCACCGACCTCCTAGTCACCTGCAGAAGCCGAGCTGGGAGCTGCTGGGCCATGGGAACACCCTGCACCTCAATAACCATCCTTCTCCTGCTGCCCATGCTGCAGGGTAAGTGGGGGCTGGGAGCCAGGATGCCTGGGTCCTATGGGAGGGGAGTGGGGGCTAGTGGGTTAGCACAGAGGGGTGGCTGAGAGCCAGGACTCCTGGATTCTACCCCAGATTCTGCCATAGGCTCCTTGTGTGACCTTGAGCAAGTCCTGGATCTGTCTGAGTCTCAGTTTCCCTGGATGGAAAAGGGGGAGAATGTTCCTGCCTTTGTTAAGACTATGATCCCTTTGGGGCAGGGACTTATTCCAATTATGGGTCTGAGCAGCGCCTGTTGCCAAGAAGGCTAACGGCATTTTGGGCTGTATAAGTAGGGGCATTGCCAGCAGATCGAGGGACGTGATCATTCCCCTCTATTCGACACTGGTGAGGCCTCATCTGGAGTACTGTGTCCAGTTTTGGGCCCCACACTACAAGAAGGATGTGGAAAAATTGGAACGAGTCCAGCGGAGGGCAACAAAAATGATTAGGTGGCTGGAGCACATGAGTTATGAGGAGAGGCTGAGGGAACTGGGATTGTTTAGTCTGCAGAAGAGAAGAATGAGGGGGGATTTGATAGCTGCTTTCAACTACCTGAAAGGGGGTTCCAAAGAGGATGGATCTAGACTGTTCTCAGTGGTACCAGATGACAGAACAAGGAGTAATGGTCTCAAGTTGCAGTGGGGGAGGTTTAGGTTGGATATTAGGAAAAACTTTTTCACTAGGAGGGTGGTGAAGCACTGGAATGGGTTCCCTAGGGAGGTGGTGGAATCTCCTTCCTTAGAGGTTTTTAAGGTCAGGCTTGACAAAGCCCTGGCTGGGATGATTTAGTTGGGATTAGGTCCTGCTTTGAGCAGGGGGTTGGACTAGATGACCTCCTGAGGTCCCTTCCAACCCTGATATTCAATGATTGTATGATTCTATGATTCTGGTACCACGGGGCCCTGATCTTGGCTGGAGTCTAGGCAGCACCCGGCACAAAGGATTCCTGACCCATGTTAGGGTATTGTAGGTCCTACAATAATACAGAGAATACTAGTAACCAAAAATCTGTCTGTCTGTCTCAACTGCATCTGACTGTCTACATAGTATATGCCCGTCAGTCTAGATCAGAGGTCGGCAACCTTTCAGAAGTGGTGTGCCGAATCTTCATTTATTCACTCTAATTTAAGGTTTTGCGTGCCAGTCATACATTTTAACATTTTTAGAAGGTCTCTTTCTATAAGTCTATATTATATAACTAAACTATTGTTGTATGTAAAGTAAATAAGGTTTTTTAAATGTTTAAGAAGCTTCATGTTAAAATTAAATTAAAATGCAGAGCCCCCCGGACCGGTGGCCAGGACCCGGGCAGTGTGAGTGCCACTGAAAATCAGCTCACGTGCTGCCTTCGGCACACGTGCCATAGGTTGCCTACCCCTGGTCTAGGTTGTGTCGGCCCCTCTGTCTAAATTCTGCCTGTCTAGGCTGTCTGCCTCGTAATGTATTACATCCGACCACCTGTCTCTATTGTGTCTGTCTGTCTGGTTAGATTGTGTCTATCTAGATTGTGTCTGTCTGTACTGTCACCATCTATCTAGATTGTGTCTGTCTGCCTAGGACGGGTCTATCTCTCATTACCCACAATGATACAACATAAATAACCCCAAGAATACTGTGAAATTCCTCAGGCGGTTCTGTCCTTGGCCATTTGCCCAACCAAGACAACACAAGGGACCCCGCGCAACCTGGAGGTACACACACACACACCGGAGTTTAGAGACACACACACACACACACACACACACACACACAGAGTGAGCCACCTTGGGAAAGCTCCCCGGCCATTTCGGGACACATCCCCCCATTCAGCATATGACAGCAGCCCCGTGTCACAGAAACATAGGTGGGAGAGCTCTCAGCCGCACAGGGACCGGGGACGGAGCGAGAGGCCAATGGGCCTGANGGGGGGGGGGGGGGGGGGAGGGGGGGGGGGGGGGGGGGGGGGGGGGGGGGTGGGCGGCACATGAAGTGGTTTCCCTGGAAGGGTGAGAAGAGGCAGGGGATGCGGGGACTGGCTGGGTGACATTCCCCGCCCAGGCTGACAGCTGACACCGGGGATTGGGGTCACTGGGGCAGCTCACCGACCTCCTAGTCACCTGTGGAAGTCAAGCTGGGAGCTGCTGTGCCATGGGAGCCCCCTGCACCCCAATAACCATCCTTCTCCTGCTGCCCATGCTGCAGGGTAAGTGGGGGCTGGGAGCCAGGACACCTGGGTTCTGTCCCTGGCTCTGGGAAGGGAGTGGGGGCTAGTGGGTTAGCGTCGGGGGGCTGGGAGCCAGGACACCTGGGTTCTGTCCCTGGCTCTGGGAGGGGAGTGGGGGCTAGTGGGTTAGCGTCGGGGGGCTGGGAGCCAGGACTCCTGGGTTCTGTCCCTGGCTCTGGGAGGGGAGTGAGGGATAATGGGTTAGAGCAGGGGGGGCTGGGAGGCAGGACTCCTGGATTCTGTCCCTGACTCTGGGAGGGGAGTGGGGGCTAGTGGGTTAGCGTCGGGGGGCTGGGAGGCAGGACGTGTGGGTTCTATCCTGGTTCTGCCACAGACTGCCTGTCTGACCTTGAGCAAGTCCCAGATCTCTCTGAGTCTCAGTTTCCGTCGATGGAAAAGCGGGAGAATGTTCCTGCCTTTGTCCGGTTAGACTGTAAGTCCCGCGAGGCACAGCCTGGCTCACACGGTGGGTCTGGGCAGCACCTGGCACCACGGGGCCCTGATCTTGGCTGGAGTCTGAGCAGCACCTGGAACAAAGGATTCCTGGCCCATACTAGGGTATCGTAGGTCCTACAATAATACAGAGAATACTAGTAACAAAACATATGTCTGTCTGTCTCAACTGCAGCTGACTGTCTGCATCGTATATGCCCGTCAGCCTAGATTGTGTCGGCCCCTCTGTCTAAATTCTGCTTGTCTAGGCTGTCTGCCTCTTAATATATTGTATCCAACCACCTGTCTCTATTGTGTCTGTCTGTCTGTTTAGATTGTGTCTATCTAGATTGTGTCTGTCTGTACTGTGTCCATCCGTTTATATTGTATCTGTCTGCCTAGGATGGGTCTATCTCTCATTACCCACAATGATACAAAATAAATAACCCCACCTGTCTCTATTGTGTCTGTCTGTCTGTTTAGATTGTGTCTGTCTAGATCAGGGGTCGGCAACCTTTCAGAAGTGGTGTGCCGAGTCTTCATTCATTCACCCTAATTTAAGGTTTTGCGTGCCAGTCATACATTTTAACGTTTTTAGAAGGTCTCTTTCTATAAGTCTATAATATATAACTAAACTATTGTTGTATGTAAAGTAAATAAGGTTTTTAAAATGTTTAAGAAGCTTCATTTAAAATTAAATTAAAATGCAGAGCCCCCCGGACCGGTGGGCAGGACCCGGGCAGTGTGAGTGCCACTGAAAATCAGCTCGCGTGCCGCCTTTGGCACACGTGCCATAGGTTGCCTACCCGTGCTCTAGATTGTGTCTGTCTGTACTGTGTCCATCCGTTTATATTGTGTCTGTCTGCCTAGGACGGGTCTGTCTCTCATTACCCACAATGATACAAAATAAATAACCCCAAGAATACTGTGAGTTTCCTTGGGCGGTTCTGTCCTTGGCCATTTACCCAACAAAGGCCATACCAGTGTCCCATACACCCCTGGGGTACGCGCACACACACACACAAACACACACAGAGATGCACACAGCCCCGGAGTCTAGCTATAGACATACACACCCTGGAGTTTAGCTGCACAAACACAAACACACACACCCGCACCCAGATGCACCCAGAAGAACCCGGTGAGCCACCTTGGGAAAGCTCCCCGGCCATTTCAGGACACATCCCCCCATCCACGTAGGCCAGCGGCCCCATGTCACAGAAACACGGCTGGGGGAGTTCTCAGCTGCATGGGACCCGGGGACGGAGCAGGAGGCCAGTGCGGCTGGGNGGGGGGGGGGGGGGGGGGGGGGGGGGGGGGGGGGGGGGGGGGGGGGGGGGGGGTTGGCGGTACATGAAGCGGTTTCCCTGGAAGGGTGAGAAGAGGCAGGGGATGCGGGGACTGGCTGGGCGACATTCCCCGCCCAGGCAGACAGCTGACACCGGGGATTGGGGTCACTGGGGCAGCTCACCGACCCCCTAGTTCCCTGCGGAAGCCCAGCTGGGAGCTGCTGTGCCATGGGAGCCCCCTGCACCCCAATAACCATCCTTCTCCTGCTGCCCATGCTGCAGGGTAAGTGGGGGCTGGGAGCCAGGACGCCTGGGTCCTATGAGAGGAAAGGGGGGGCTAGTGGGTTAGAGCAGGGGGCGCTGGGAGCCAGGACTCCTGGGTTCAAGTCTCATTCTCAGCCACAGACACCCTCTCTCGTCCCCACCCTCTGAGCCAGCACCAAAAATGTACTGTAGGGCTCTTGAAAATGCTCTAAATATTGTAATCACCCAGGGATGAGGCTTCAGCAGGGAAGCGGTTAACAAGATACGAAGTGCAGCTGTGTCCCGTGGGTGGGGCAGGGTGAGAAAGACTCAGCTGTTGTCCCAGAGTGAACCCAGGAGTCCTGGCTCCCAGCCCCCACTGCTCTAACCACTAAACCATCCTCCCCTCCCCTAGCTGGGGAGAGAGACCAGGCGTCCTGAGAGCTGTGTGTTATTTTGCACTGTTTACTTTTAGTGAGCGTTTCTTTCTGTCTTTCTTTTGCTGTCTTCCTGATTCCTGTTCATTTCTGAAACCGGTTCCCCTGCTTTGCGCCGTCTGTGACTCCTTCTCCTGTCTCCCTCAGCTGCACCGGACAATGGAATCCAGACAGGTATGTAACCTATCGCTGAAATCATGTCACCTATCGCTTCAATCAGCCTCTGCACCAGATGACTGGAGGGTAGATAATGCGATACCGATTTTTTTAAACGGCTCCGGAGGCGATCCCGGCAATTACAGGCTGATAAGCCTAACTTCTGTACTGAGCAAAGTGCTTGAAACTTATAGTAAAGAACAGAATTGTCAGACACATAGATGAACACGATTTGTTGAGGGAAGAGTCAACATGGTTTTTGTAAAGGGAAATCATGCCTCACCAATCTACTAGAATTCTCTGAGTGTGTCAACAACCATGTGGACAAGGGTGATCCAGTGGATAAAGTGTACCTGGACTTTCAGAAAGCCTTTGACAGGGTCCCTTACCAAAGGCTCTGAAGCAAAGTAAGCAGCCGTGGGATAAGAGGGAAGATCCCTTCATGGGTCAGTATCTGGTTAAAAGTCAGGAAACAAAGGGTAGGAATAAATGGTCAGTTTTCACAATGGAGAGAGGTAAATAGTGGTGTCCCCCAGGGGTCTGTTCTGGGATTACTGCAGTTCAACACATTCATAAATCATCGGGGAAAAGTGGAAAAGTGAGGTGGCAAAGTTGGCAGATGTTACAAAATACCTTGTTAGTTAAGTCCAAAGCAGACTGCGAAGAGCTACAAAAGGATCTCACAAAACTGGGTGACTGGGCAAAAAAATGGCAGATGAAATTCAATGTTGATAAATGCAAAGTAATGCACATTGGAAAACATAATCCCAACTATACATATAAAATGATGGGGTCTAAATTAGCTGTGACCACTCAAGGAAGAGATCTCGGAGTCACTGTGGAGAGTTCTCTGAAAACAGCCACTCAATGTGCAGCGGCAGTCAAAAAAGCAAACAGGATGTTGGGTATCATTAAGAAAGGGATCGATAACGAGGCAGAAAATATCATATTGCCTCTATATAAATCCATGGGACACCCACACCTTGAATACTGTGTGCAGATGTGGTCGCCCCATCTCAAAAAAGATATTTTAGAACTGGAAAAAGTACAAAAAAGGGCCACAAAAATGATTAGGGGTCTGGAACAGCTGCCGTATGAGGAGAGATTAATGAGACTGGGACTTTTCAGCTTGGAAAAGAGGTGACTACGGGGGGATATGATAGAGGTCTATAAAATCATGACTGGTGTGGAGAAAGTGAATAAGGGAGTGTTATTTACTCCTTCGCATAATAGAAGAACCAGGGGTCACCTGATGAAATTAGCAGGCAGCAGGTTTAAAACAAACAAAAGGAAGTATTTTTTCACACAACGCACAGTCAACCTTTGGAACTTGTTGCCAGGGGATGTTGTAAAGGCCAAAATTATAACTGGGTTCAAAAAAGAGTTAGGTGAGTTCATGGAGGGTAGGTCCATCCGTGGTTATTAGCCATGATGGGCAGAGACACAACCCCAGGCTCTGGGTGTCCCTAAACCTCTGTTTGCCAGAGGCTGGGAATGGGCGACAGGGGATGGATCACTGGATGATTCCCTGTTCTGTTCATTCCCTCTGGGGCACCTGGCACTGGCCACTGTCAGAAGACGGGATACTGGGCTAGATGGACCTTTGGTCTGACCCAATATGGCCGTTCTCATGTTCTTACATAGGGTGGTGCTAGGGGGCGCCCTCCCCAGCCAATGAATGCTGGCTCCGATGCCCCAGGGCAGCACTAGGGGGCGCTGTGTAGCACCAAGCACCCCACAGGAGGCTGCTTTGCAGCTCAGCGCAGCTCCAGTCCCCTCCAGCAGGGAGCGCCGCGTGTCCTCCGTTCTGTCACGGTTCTCTCCCTCCGCCCGCAGTGTGTGGCCAGGGGGGGCCCCGGGACCGGATCGTGGCGGGGGAGGACGCCCCGCTGGGGGCCTGGCCCTGGCAGGTCAGTCTGCAGTATGAGAACCGCCACGTCTGCGGGGCGACCCTCATCAACTCGGAGTGGGTGCTCAGCGCTGCACACTGCTTTCCCAAGTGAGTGAGCGGGGCTGCGGGTCGGGAGTGAGGGGCACCGGCAGAGCTGGGGTGGGGGCAGGGCTGGGCTGGCAGGGGGCTGCGGGTCGGGAGTGAGGGGCACCGGCAGGGCTGGGCTAGCAGGGGGCTGCGGGTCGGGAGTGAGGGGTACCGGCAGGGCTGGGCTAGCAGGGGGCTGCAGGTCGGGAGTGAGGGGCACCGGCAGAGCTGCGGGGGCAGGGCTGGGCTAGCAGGGGCTGCGAGTCGGGAGTGAGGGGCACCGGCAGAGCGGGGGGGAGGGCAGGGCTGGGTTAGCAGGGGGCTGCGGGTCGGGAGTGAGGGGCACCATGGATGTCTCTTACCATCAATCTATCAGCGACTCTTCGCCCGAGTGGCCTCCCGTCTCTTCTATGGGGGCTGGAAAGGAGACGCCGAGACAGTTACTGGGGGTGTCGGGGGTGACGTGGGGTGGGAG
>QXTE01000453.1:34175-57531 GCA_003942145.1 Platysternon megacephalum
AGCAGGGGGCTGCGGGTCGGGAGTGAGGGGCACCGGCAGGGCTGGGCTAGCAGGGGGCTGCGGGTCGGGAGTGAGGGGCACCGGCAGGGCTGGGCTAGCAGGGGGCTGCGGGTCGGGAGTGAGGGGCACCGGCAGAGCTGTGGAGGGGGAGGGGGACCCAGGGCTGGGCCAGCAGGGGGCTGCGGGTCGGGAGTGAGGGGCACCGGCAGGGCTGGGCTAGCAGGGGGCTGCGGGTCGGGAGTGAGGGGCACCGGCAGGGCTGGGCTAGCAGGGGGCTGCGGGTCGGGAGTGAGGGGCACCGGCAGAGCTGTGGAGGGGGAGGGGGACCCAGGGCTGGGCCAGCAGGGGGCTGCGGGTCGGGAGTGAGGGGCACCGGCAGGGCTGGGCTAGCAGGGGGCTGCGGGTCGGGAGTGAGGGGCACCGGCAGGGCTGGGCTAGCAGGGGGCTGCGGGTCGGGAGTGAGGGGCACCGCTGTTGGTCTCTGGGCGCTGACCCCTCTCTCGCCCCAGGCACGCGGAGCTGTCTCGGTACCAGGCCGTCCTGGGCTCCCACCAGCTGTCGATCCCAGCACCCGGCTCCCTGCGGCTGCCCCTGTCCCGCGCCCTGGGCCACGCGCTCTACTCTGGGGAGGGCTCCAGCGGAGACATCGCCCTGGCCCAGCTGGGCCGCCCCGTCACCTTCACCCCGCAGGTGCTGCCCGCCTGCCTCCCGGACGCCGGGGTCCACTTCCCCGCCGGGACCCTCTGTTGGGTTACTGGCTGGGGGTCGCCACAAGAGGGAGGTGAGGAGGGGGCAGGGGGCAGCTGAGGGGGAGGGGAATGGAGGGGGCAAGAGGAAGAACAGGTGGGAGGGGCCATGAGGAAAGGGGGAGGGGAGGGGAACGCAGAGGAGGAGGGGCAAGGAGGGGGGAGCAGAGGGGGGGGCATTGTATTCTCCTCCTCCCCCAGGGTCCCCTCCCCCACCCAGGCAGTGTTAACCCTTCCTTCCCCCCCAGCCCTGCTCCCAGCCCCCATGACGCTGCAGCAGCTGCAGGTGCCCCTGATCGACCCACTGCCCTGTGACGCCCTTTATCGGCGCCGGAGCTCCATGAGGGAGATCCAGGACGACATGGTGTGTGCCGGCTACGCCGAGGGACAGAGAGACGCCTGCCAGGTGAGAGCAGGGGGCTGCGGGTCGGGAGTGAGGGGCACCGGCAGAGCTGCGGGGGGGCGGGGCTGGGCTAGCAGGGGCTGCGGGTCTGGAGTGAGGGGCACCGGCAGGGCCGGGCTAGCAGGGGCTGCGGGTCGGGGGGGAGGGGGAGGGGGGGGGGGCAGGGGAAGGGGGGGGGGGGGGGACTGGGAGAGGGGGGGGGGGGGGCTAGCAGGGGCCGCGGGCCGGGGGGGGCGGGGGGCGCCGGGGGGGAGGGGCACCGGCAGATCTGGGTGAGCCCAGGGCCGGGCTAGCCGGCGCCGCGGGCTGGGGGGGGGGCGGCGGCCACCGGGATCTCCGCTCTTTCCCTACGCGACGCTCGTCCGATCTGGACAGAGAGGCGCCTGGCAGGGGAGAGCCAGGGGCTGCGGGTCGGGAGTGCGGGGCACCGGCAGAGCTGGGTGAGCCCCGGGCTGGGCTAGCAGGGGCTGCGGGTCGGGAGTGAGGGGCACCGGTGTCACCGATTCTCTCTCCCCAGGGCGATTCGGGGGGCCCCCTGGTCTGCCAGGAGGCCGGGCTGTGGTTCGTGGCCGGCGTCGTGAGCTGGGGCGAGGGCTGCGCCCTGCCCAACCGCCCCGGGGTCTACATCCGGGTCGGCGCCTACCTGGACTGGATCGGGCGGCACGTGCCCAACGCCACCTTCGGGGTGGTCAATATCACCACCTACAGCCTGCCTGGGGGCGGGGCCCCCAGCCCCGCCCCCGCTGCCCTGCTCCTGGCCGCCTGGCTGCTCAGCATTCCCTGAAGCCCCGCCCGCTGGCAGCTAAAGCCACGCCCACCAGGATAGGCCAGGCCCCAAGGGGAGAGGGCCATGGAACAGCTCTCCACTGACTCCGCCCCCTTCCAGCCACGCCCACCCAGGCATGACTGTGCCACGGAATCCCCCCTCCCCTGTGGACTCTTCCTCGTGGCCAATGGATGGGTCCTGCCTGCCTCATGTCAAGTGACTCCGCCCCCTTCTGGCCACGCCCAGCCAGTCACAACATGTCACACCCACCAGAGGACTGGCCACGGGATCCCCCCTCCCCTGTGGACTCTCCCTCGTGGCCAATGGATGGGTCCTGCCTACCTCATGTCAAGTGACTCCGCCCCCTTCTGGCCACGCCCAGCCAGTCACAACATGTCACGCCCACCAGAGGACTGTGCCATGGAATCCCCCCTCCCCTGTGGACTCTCCCTCGTGGCCAATGGATGGGTCCTGCCTACCCCATATCAAGTGATCCCGCCCCTTCCAGCCACGCCCACCGAGCCATGACTGTGCCACGGAATCCCCCCTTCCCCGTGGACTCTCCTTCGTGGCCTCCTGCCTACCTCATGTCAAGTGACCCCGCCCCCTTTTGGCCACGCCCACCCAAGCATGACTGTACCACAGCATCCCCCCTCCCCCGTGGACTCTCCCTTGTGGCCAATGGATGGGTCCTGCCTACCTCATGTCAAGTGACCCCGCCCCTTCCAGCCACGCCCACCGAGTCACAACATGTCACGCCCACCAGAGGACTGGCCACGGAATCCCCCCTCCCCTGTGGACTTTCCCTCGTGGCCAATGGATGGGTCCTGCCTACCCCATGTCAAGTGACCCCGCCCCTTCTGGCCACGCCCACCCAGGCACAAGCCCCGCCCCTGCGGGGGGAAAGGACCGTGGCAACATGGGTGGGTCACAGCCAGCACCCTTCGGCCTGCCGGAAATATTCTCCTCCATGGGACCAAGGATGGGTCTGAGCCGGGGCAACGGGGAGGAGACGGGATACCGGGCTAGATGGGCCGATGGGTCTGATCCAGCCGGGTCCCTCGGGCACAGTTTTCATTGAAACACGAAAGAATGGAATACTAATAAATAAATAATTTACTGGTCTGCAGTGCCTGAATGCAGGTTACAAAAGTGCTTTACAAACAGGAAGAAAATCTTAGAATAATTCCAGGGAGGTGGGGGGAATCAGACTCCTATTGTACATGGGGAAACTGAGGCACCACGCGAGGAAAGAACAGAACTGGGGACAGAACCCAGGAGTCCTGCCTCCCAGCCTCCACTGCTCTAACCCACTAGCCCCCACTCCCCTCCCGGACATAGAACCCAGGCGTCCTGGCTTTCAGATGAGGTGTAGGGCACAAGCCGCAAGAAGCAGGGTGTTGGCTAGCACCGTGGGCGCATGACTGAAGCTGCCGTCTTTGAATTTTTTCTCGTGGTTCCTGTTAGCCATGGAGCCGTGGGCTGTTCCATTCGTGGTGCCCTGGACAAACGCCAGGTCTGGGACGGTCTCCTGGAGCCAGCCGTGGTAACTGGTGACTCGGACGTAAACGCCGGGGCGGTTTTTCTGAGCACAGCCTTCTCCCCAGCTCACCACACCTGCCTGGACCCAGCTCTGTCCCATTTTACACACCAGTGGGCCACCGGAGTCACCCTAGTGGTCAAAGATACAGACAAGGGGTTACTGAGATGCAGCCACTTCTGGGGTGAGACGTGGGGGCTGGGTTATACGGGGACCCCCTTGCCCAGCGCCGAGATGTGGCCCCTCTGGGTTGGGGCGCAGGGGATGCTCACAGAGGGACCCCTCACCCAGTGCTGAGACATGGCCCCTCTGGGGTGGGGGATGGGGGCTGGTTATGTGTGGACACCTTGCCCGGTGCTGAGATGCAGCCACCTCTGGGGTGGGATGCGGGAGCTGTTTATATGGGAACCCCCCACCCAGCACCGAGATGCAGCTGGCTCTGGGGCAGGGCTCTCACCTGACAGGCGTCCTTGCCCCCTTTGGTGTACCCGGCACACAGCATGTCCTCCTGGATGTTCTGCCTTTTGCCCCCACGGTAGAGGGCGTCGCACGTTGCCTGGGCGATGATGGGCACCTCCAGCTTCTGCAGCGTCTCTGGGGCTTTGCCATCCCCTGCTGTGGGAGGGGGCAGCGTGAGAGCTGGGCTGGGAGCCACACCCACTGCCCCTCCCCCTGCCCAGCCGGGTGAGGGGCCACCACAAATGGGGCGGCATGGACTGGGGGGGGGCACAATCCCTTCCCCCACCCACACCAACTTGTATCTCCTGCTCCTTTCTGCCCTGCATGCTGCATTGCCTCCTTCTTTTCACATCTATCCGCCATCTTTCTTCCTTTCTTCCTCCCGCCATCTCTCGCTTTTCCGTCTTTCTTATTCCGTTCATCTTTCGTTCTCTCTTTTCTTTCTTTTACTTTCTTATTCTATTCACTCTCTTTCTTTCTTTCTCTCTTATTCTATTCATTCATTCATTCATTTCTTTCGTCTTATTCCATTCACTCTTTCTTTCTTATTCTATTCATTCATTCATCTTTCTTTCTTTCTTTCTTTCTTTCTTATTCTATTCATTCATTCATTCATTCCTTTCTTATTCCATTCACTCTTTCTTTCTTATTCTATTCATTCATTCATTCATTCCTTTCTTATTCCATTCACTTTCTTTCTTTCTTTTTCTATTCATTCATTCATTCATTCCTTTCTTATTCCATTCACTTTCTTTCTTTCTTTTTCTATTCATTCATTCATTTCTTTCTCTTTTTCTTTCTTATTCCATTCATTCATTCATTTATTTATTTATTTCTTCTTATTCCATTCACTCTTTCTTTCTTATTCTATTCATTCATTCCTTTCTTATTCCATTCACTTTCTTTCTTTCTTTTTCTATTCATTCATCTTTCTTTCTTTCTTTCTTATTCCATTCATTCATTTATTTATTTCTTATTCTATTCACTCTTTCTTTCTTTCTTATTTCATTCATTCATTCATTCATTCATTCAGTTTTCTTTCTTTCTTTCTTTCTTTCTTTCTTTCTTTCTTTCCAGTACAGCCATGCCCCAGATTTTCTATGTCCTCCCTCCCCACTGCAGGATCAGGGCCCTGTCTCCCGCCCACCCCCAACCCCAGCCACACACTTCACTCACCTCCATCTTTGACTTCCCCCCAGCCAGTCACCCAGCACTTGGTCTCTGGCAGGAACTGGACCTGGGCGTCCGGGAGGCAGATGGGGACGATGCGGTCAGTGAGGTTCACGGGCCTCTCTAGCCGGACCAGGGCGATATCCCCACTGGAGACTTTGCCCCCGTAGCGGGGGTTGGGGACAATCTGCCCCACAGAGGCTATGACAGCATGGGGGCTGGGATGCAGGTGCTTGTGTGTCCCAAGTAGCACTGAGAACCGGGAAGGGTTCCTGGTCCTAGAGACAGAGAACAGCAGTGAGAGGAGCCCAGAGCTGGGCTAGCAGGGGCTGCGGGTCGGGAGTGAGGGGCACCGGCAGAGCTGGGGAGGGGGGGGGGGGGGGGGGGGGGGGGGGGGAGCGAGAGGGGGGGGGGGGGGGGGGGGGGGCGGGGGGGGGGGCGGGGGGGGGGGGGGGGGCAGGGTTGGGCTAGCAGGGGCTGCGGGTCGGGAGGGGGGGGCACCGGCAGAGCTGGGGGGGGCAGGGCTGGGCTAGCAGGGGGCTGCGGGTCGGGAGTGAGGGGCACCGGCAGAGCTGGGCGGGGAGGGAGCCCGGAGCTGGGCAAGCAGGGGCTGCAGGTGGGGAGTGAGGGGCACCGGCAGAGCTGGCGAGGGGCAGGGCTGGGCTAGCAGGGGCTGCAGGTCGGGAGTGAGGGGCACCGGCAGAGCTGCGGGGGGGGGAGGGGGAGCCCGGAGCTGGGCTAGCAGGGGCTGCGGGTCGGGAGTGAGGGGCACCCTGATACTCACTTTCTGAAGCAGTGAGCTGCCGTCAGCACCCACTGTGGGGAGATGAGGGACCCCCCGCAGTGGTGGGTGCCGTTGAGTCTCAGGCTGACCTGCCAGGGCCACTCCCTGTCCCGCGCTTCCGAGCCCCCCACGATTCGCTTCATCGGGGCCTGGCGCCCGCACACTGTGGAGAGAACAGGTGGGAGTTGGGACCGGCTGGGATGTGGGGTGGAGTTGTTATGGGCTGTATGGACCAGCCTGTCACCTCCAGCAACTGCCCTGTGCCGGGTCCCAGACACAGAGAGCTCAGAACCCAGCCCTGGCTCCGTTGGCACCACTGGTGTCACTCCGGATTTACACCAGCACTCACCGAGCCAGGACCCAGCCCTGCCTCCATTGGTGTCACTCTGGATTTACACAGTAGCGGCGGGACGCCGGAAGGTCCCGCCCCCGAAATGCTGCCCCCAACAGCGGCGGCGGAAGGTCCCGCCCCCAAATTTCAACGGGCAGCCAGGGCACCGGCGCCCCCAAAATAGCAGTGACCTAGGCGACCGCCTAGGTCGCATAATGGGTTGCGCCGGCCCTGGATTTACACCAGAACTCACCGAGCCAGGACCCAGCCCTGGCTCCATTGGTGTCACTCCGGATTTACACCAGCACTCACCGAGCCAGGACCCAGCCCTGGCTCCATTGGTGTCACTCCAGATTTACCCCGGGAGTCGCAGAGCTCATAATGCAGCCCTGACTCCATTGACTTCATCACAACACAATTAAGTATAATCACCAAAGCTAAGTTTATAGTCCAATGAAAAACCCAGAATTATAACGAGGCAGGAGAAGTATATTGGTACCTGTTGTACTAAGAATCCCAGGTAGGTACAACACTGAGAACAGGACACTAATAAGCCAATTGTTGAAAATTCGCAGTTAATCGCCTAACAAAGCAATTCCATTAACCAAGGCTAGTGGTTAGAGCTGGCAGGAGGCTGGGAACCAGGACTCCTGTGTTCTCTCCCCGGCTCTGGGAGGGGAGTGGGGTCTAGTGGGTTAGAGCAGGGGGGGATGGGAGCTAGGACTCCTGGGTTCTCTCCCATCTTGGGGAGGGGAGTGGGGTCTAGTGGTTAGAGCAGGGTGACATTGGGCAAGCCCCCGTGCCTCAGTTTCCAAAGGAGGATAATAATCCTGCCCTCCTTTGTAAAGCACTTTGAGATCTACTGCTGGAAGGAAAGGGGGTTATCAGTAATAACCCTAATTCCCTGCTAATCAGCTGTAAAATCAGTTCCACCACTTCCATTCCATAGATTCATATTTCACTGCTCATCCGTTAATAAAGCAGTTATACTTCTTGCAGTAATTATCACGTGACATGTTCTACTCATGATCACACAGTGATACCATGCAAGAGACTTGATCAAACGATTCATTGCTAATTAACTAACAATGGTACTACAGTTTCTAATCATATTTAGTAGAATATCACCACTCAAGAGTTAATAATAGCCACATTATTAGAATGATAGCAATAATTTTAAAAGCATTAAAAACGTTAAGNTCAGCGGGGACGTTCCCACACCGCTACTCCAGAACATGTCGCCTGGGGTTAGATCAAGTTTGGAAAGCGTCTTATGTAAGTGGAGTGTAGTCGTGGCATAGACAGGGCTGCATGTAGGGCTGTGGAATTGAGGAGCATGGAATAGATAGATAGATAGATAGATAGATAGATAGATAGATAGATAGATAGATAGATAGATAGATAGATATGAGGGGGTGTATGGAGATAGATAGATAGATAGATAGATAGATAGATAGATAGATAGATAGATATGAGGGGGTGTCTGGGGATAGATAGATAGATAGATAGATAGATAGATAGATAGATAGATAGAGGGGGTGTCTGGGGATAGATAGATAGATAGATAGATAGATAGAGGGGGTGTCTGGGGATAGATAGATAGATAGATAGATAGATAGAATGAAGAAAGAAAGAAAGAAAGAAAGAAAGAAAGAAAGAAAGAAAGAAAGAAAGAAAGAAAGAAAGAAAGAAAGAAAGATTAGATTAGATTAGATTAGATTATAAGGCTGTAGAAAGAAAAGTCTCCCAGCTCCATTCGCATTGGATCTTGGCTTTCACCCACCCACTCAGTTGGCCAATTTTTCTCACCAGATTGTGCCAGGCAACTCCCTGCCTGGGGTCCATCCCCTAGGAGCCCTGCCAGGGTCAGCAGTGCCAGCAGAGTCCCTCTTCCCATCACCCATCTCCTCTGGGCTGCCCGCTGCCGCTCCCCCATGCCGCTCCCCCTGGGATACAAGTAGAATGTGAGGGTGCCCCGTGGCACAGCAGGTTCCTATATACTCAGCCCTGGCAGGGTGTGGGGCTGGGAATGTCGCCCGACTTGTCTGGCCAACGTTGGCAAACGCCTCTCTACTTCCTTCCTTCCTAGCAACCTCCCTTCCCTGTCCCTGCCCGGGACAGGTCATCTCGGGAGCTGCTCCCCTCCCCCATCCCGGCCTGCACTCCCTCCACCGCCCCCCTCGCCCTCCATCCACCCCCACACCACCCGCCTCCCCTGCTGCCGGGATCCCTCCCCAGTACGTCCGCTCTGCACACCGCTCTCCTCTTCCCAAATTCCATCCCCCTCCTACTGGTCTCCCCTCCACCAGCCGGCCCGGCCCAAGCCGGCTTAGCTGGCGAGACCCCCACGCCACCAACCCATTGGGAAACAGGGGAGAGGCCCGGCTTGGCCCGGGAGGGGCAGGTTTGCAAAAGACCCAAAGGAGACGTCTGTTAGGAAAGACCCGGGGATGAGAACACTCAAGGAAACAGGGCGCCGGGTGACTCAGGCGCATTACCCCATCCCGGCCTCACGCACGATGAGCCACGGTCCTGGGCGGAAGCCAAGGGCAGAAAGGTTCACCCGAGGTGTCTTGGGGATTGGCCGCTGGGTGACAAACGAGGAACAGGGGAAGTTAGGGGACATCCTTGCTCCGTTGAAACTGTCAGCCAAATTCCCCGTGGCTAGGGATTCCCACTGGGGGTGTGATGCTGGCCCCAATCTGGCCAGCCAGTACCAAGAAGCAGAAAGTCCAGACTCTGCACCCGCCCCTACCTGCCTGATCTCGCTGTGACAAAGCGGGAATTTTCAGCCCTATTTTTGGAACACCGGTGCCTGCCTCAGTTTCCCTCTGTGAAGCGCATCACTACCCGGGGGCGGGGGGGCAAAAAGGATGAAGAAAGCCGCTCTTGGGTCAGAGCAGGAAACGGGGCCTGTGGGGGTGACATCACTGCCTGGGGTGGGGTGACTGGATCGTTACAGGACTGGCTGAAACCGACCCGTATCAGTGGAGGGTTGGCCAATGGGAGCTCCAAGGAGTGGATGGTCCACGGGGATCTCCGGTGGGGGGCCCGTGGGAGGCTGCAGATTGACCCAAATTCTGAGCTCAGCTGTAAGAAATCCAGGCCCGTTCATGGGACGTCCCAGTAACGTAGGGCCTGAAAGCCTGAATTAGCCCAAACGAAAAGACCTAGCGATATAACTCAAGGGCCGTGTTATCATGAAGCCTGGTAAACAAGAGACAAATGAGCTACGGAGCCAAAATTGGGGAGTCGGAAATTAGACCTCACAAGTTGGCTGCTCCACCCATCACGTAAAGAGAAAGATCTTGGGAGGAAAACTGACTTCACCATCCCGGTGCCACCCCCATTCTCGCCTGGGAACCCAGGTCTTTCTTGCTCTGTTCCTGAGAGCCGTCCTGGTCAGACCGGCCCGGAGAGAGGGACCCGGACAACATCGCCACCGACCCTAGGGGAATCCCAACCAACGCCTGGGATGAAAAAGGATCGGACATTAACAGCAGCTCCGGCCCATCTCGGCTGCCTTCTCCTCCATCTTGGATACCATCTAAGAGACAGTCAAAGAAGGGGGCTTTTCCTGCTAAAACCTCTCTCCCGCTCAAGGGCCAGGGACCAAGCGCTGGGGAGGAAACGAAAGCTTTGGTCCAGGCGTTACATTTCCAAGGCTTTCGCCGGGTTTTGCCTTCTTTTCCGGACCTAGAAGAAAAGGGTTTTTCTGGGGGTGTTGGCCTCGGGAGCGAAGCAGGCGGAGGTCCCCGGGTGCCAAGCCCCGGGCCTCGTTCAACGCCGTTCATTGTCGGACCGCGACGTGGCCCCTTTCGCTCTTCTGGCCCGTGCGGTCAGAGCAACAGAGCTCAGCGCGGAGCGGGGGAGAACAACAGGCTGCTGACGAGACGGAGCATAGAGAGCAGCCAGGACCTGGAACAGTGGAACCTCCCTAAAAGTGGCGGGGGGCCACCGGTGCCCGAAACGTGGCCCCGCCCCCTGTGCTGCCCATTCCCCTGAGGCTCCGCCCCCTGCATCACCCCTCCTCCCTGAGGCCCTGCCCTCATGCTGCCCCTTCTCCCTGAACTCCCCCCCCGCCCCTTCCCCCCAAGGCTGCCCCCACCCACACCACCCCTTCCCCCGAGGCCCCGTTCCTGCACCACCTCTTCCCCCCCNTTCACCTTTGCTTCTCCGGGCTAACCTAAGGCCTTCCCGTGCTATGGTCCGGCTGATAAATCAACCTTATTCTGCTGCCGGGCATCACTGCAAATCTTGGCTGAGGGGGATTGATCCCTCCGGCATGGGCAGGCCTCTATCTCAGCTGGACTCGTTGGGCAGAGCTCGTGGGGTTTGGAGGGCTGGAGCCCAGAGCCTCAGTCTTGGAGACTTTGAGTCCAGGGGGGGGAAGAGGGGGCCTCCGAGGGGCTGTTGCAAAGCAGGGGCGTAGCACCGATCTTGTGCATCTGGGACACCCTGTGACTGCTGCTGCTTCAAAGCTGGCCGGATGGCAACCGTAACAATACCTCATGCTGATTTCGATCCCCCGAGATCAGGTGTTCTCAAACTGGGGGTCATAACCCCTCCGGGGCGGGTCACAAGATAATTACATGGGGGTCATGAGTACATGCATGAAACAGAGAGAAACGGCTCTAAAATATATCATTTAAATCTAGCCTTTTAGAAAGTCACACACACCTTTCCATTGCAATCAGGGCCGGCTCCAGTGTTTTTGCCGCCCCAAGTGGCAAAAAAAAAAAGCCACGATCTGAGAGGGACCTGCCACCGAATTGCTGCCGAAGACCTGGACTTGCCACCCCTTTCTGTTGGCCACCCCAAGCGCCTGCTTGCTGTGCTGGTGGCGGCCCTGATTGCAACATAGTATATTTACATCAGAAAGCATTGTAAATGTATAACACATAGAAGATGAGGGCTGGAAGGGACCTCAGAAGGTCATCTAGTCCAACCCCCTGCTCAAAGCAGGACCAATCCCCAGACAGATTTTTACCCCAGTTCCCTAAATGGCCCCCTTAAAGATTGAACTCACAATTCTGGGTTCAGCAGGCCAATGCTCAAACCACTAAGCTATTTCTCCCCTTGAGCAAATGCTCATTGTTCCTAAACAAAATACATACGGTATTATCACCGCCCAGCTCTGAAGGCAACGTCGTTGCCAGCAGCAGCGCAGAAGTATGGGTGGCAAATTGGCCACGTGGCACTAAATCTGCCGTGCAAGGTGTTATTGACAATGTTTCTTTACGCCTCCCCGGATTAAACAGCAACTATTTTAAACACTAACTTTTCTGCTCAAAGAATCCTTTGATAAAACTGTGTTCTATAGTCTTAATTTAAAAGCCATGAAAAAAGGGAAATTCATTTTAAACAATAGGGGTATAAATTTAGCATAGAAAATAGTGTTAAATATAAAAAATTTTTGTCATTTATACAGGGGTTCGCACGCCGAGGCGGGCTGTCTGAACGGGGTCATCAATACAAGAAGTTTGAGTCACAGGAGCTGGGAGGAATCTGGAGTCAGGTTAAAAAAAAACAAACCACCACATTCTCCACCTGGAGTCTCCACCTTTGGGTGGCTTCTAAAGTGGCCTGGAAGCCAGTTAATACGAGACAATCCTGAGCACTAACGGGGAAAAGAAAGGCAGAGTAAGAACCAATGGCCTGACGTTAAGGCCAGGCAAATTCCCATCATTGATTCTGAACAGCTCGGGTGATGAAGCATTGGAACAAACTCCTAAGGGAAGGGGAGGTTTCACCATTTCTGGTTAGCTTCCAATCAAGACAGGAGACCTTCCTGGAAGACACTTTAACCAAACACAAGTTACGGGACTAAACACGGGAGGAAGTGGGTGAAATGTGGTGCCCTGGGCTACACAGGAGGTCAAACCAGATGTTCTAATGGTGACTACTGGCCCTTAGAATCTATGACTCATCCGTCAGTGGAAATGTAAGATCCACAGAGCAGCTAGGACAATTCGCTACAGAGAACAAGACCCGCCCCAAAATGCTAAAGGATGGACACGGTAGCCCAGAGGGAATTTCAACCACTGGCAGCTAACAAATCACTAGCACATAACAAGCATAACGGATACATTACAATTAATATAACTATTAATAATTATTTCTGTAGATTTTATCTAGTGCTTTCCAACAGCAGATCTCAAAGTACATTACAAAGGAGGCCAGAATAATTATCAAATAGAAATTAATTAATTATTCAATAATAATAATAAAATATCAGCCACTAGGAATTAACAGATCTGGTTGAAAATCTTCCAACACTACATTTTTGTTGTCGATTGGGAAACTCCATTTTGTTGTAAGCGCAGCCGAGCATGGGGATGTCTCCATTTCAATAACGTTTTGTTTTGAACAGCCCATCAAAAGGCAGCAAAACAAGCTCAAAATCTTCCACGTAGCGAGATTTCGGAGGGAGGTTTTTCGTTTGTTTTTTTATTTCATTTGGAAATGTCGTTGATAGTATTTGTTTCAGGTCCATCGAAATGGCTTGTTCCCATTTTGACTTTTTAAGAAATGTGACAAGAATTCTAAAAAGAAATAGAAAACACTAGATAAATATAAACCAGTAAATGACGGCAAATAAACTATGAAGCAATAAATAATTGGGACATAAACAATGCAAATAATAGAACAACAGAAACTAATAATAGGCAAGTAATACGTAACTTACAATATAATAAATAATGGGGAAATACAAATAATAGAAAAATATAAACCAATAACTGACAACTAATAAACTTTGTCTTTATGCTTCTACACTTACAGGTGCATGGAGCATCCATCAGTTTCCACCTATTATTCCAGTCTTGCTCTGGTCTGCTCAAGCATCTGAGCATCCTGTGGATGGATTTGGCTTTTTCCTCTATTGGTCGCCCTCTTTTTCTGTTTCCGGGGATGTCCATATTAGCCCTTGCCATGGAAATCATGTTGATAGTCCTAAATATATCCATCACCTTCTTCTTCCTCTGTCTGATACTTCACATTGGTTTGCTCTGTTTAGAATTTTGGATGTTGCAAGAATCTCTCTTTCCAATGGTCTTTGACGATCTTACAAACCAACCAACAACTAGAAAATAACCAATCCAAATCATAGACAAAAATCTACTAATAACTGACAACTAATTAATATGAATGCAATAAATAATTAGGAAATAACCCGTATAAGTTAGATACATACAAACTAAGAAATCGCAGCTAATAAATAAACAAATAAATGATAAAACAATGAATAGTTAGGAAGTAACCAATACAAGTTACAGAGAAATAGAAAGCAATACATAATATTGAATAAATATATTACAAACCATAAATAATTACAAAGTAACAAATATGAATAACAGATAAATATAAAATTATAACTGACAGCTAATAAATATATTAAAAACAATAAATAGCTAGGAAATAAGAAACACAAATGACAGATAAATAGAAACCAATAAATGACAGCTAATAAGTCTGTTACAAAAAATAACTAGGAAATTATCATCGCAAATAATAAATAAATGTAAACTAATAAGTGACAGCTAATAAATATGTTACAAAACAATAAATAACAAGAAAATAACAAATTAATAGCTTGAAAATAGATTAATGAATGACAACTAATACATATATTACAAAACAATAAATAGTTAGGAAATAAGAAAAACAAATGACAGGGGGGGAGGGGTAGCTCAGTGGTTTGAGCATTCCTATGCTAAACCCAGGGTTGTGAGTTCAATCCTTGAGGGGGCCATTTAGGGAGCTGGGGCAAAAATCTGTCTGGGGATTAGTCCTGCTTTGAGCAGGGGGTTGGACTAGATACCTCCTGAGGTCCCTTCCAACCCTGATATTCTATGGTTAGCTGTCATGTATTAGTTTATCTTTTACAAAACAATAAATAGCTAGGAAATAAAAAAAACAAATGATAGATAAATGTAAACTAATAAATAAGAGCTAATAAATATATTACCAAACAATAAATAACTAAGAAATAAATAATTGATAAATATCTAATAAATGACATTATTAAAAATCAAATACAAATAATAGATAACCATAAACTAATAAATTACAACTAATAAAGGCATTACAAAATAATACATCGCTAGGAAATAATCAATGCAAATAATAGACAAATATAAATTAATAAATGACAACTGATGAATAAATTACAAACCAATAACTAGCTATTTACTAAGAAGTATATTTCACAGACAAAAGTACTAGATAATACTCAAGAGCTAGAATCGAATACAGTGGCTTTCAACCCTTTTTTATTTGCAGACCCCTAAACAATTTCAAAAGGACGTGTCTTTGGGAATCTTAGACAGAGTCAGAGGACCCCCAGGGGTCTGCAGATCACAGGTTGAAAACCACTACTCTATGGTAATGAAAACCTTTCGCAGACCCCTTAGACATAGTCTGCAGACCCCAAGGGGTCCGCGGATGACAGGCTGAAATCATTTCCATGTTCCTAAATAATCACAGGCCACACAGCTCTCATATAGTGCCGGGGGAAATGTATCATGTCCAACCAGGGATGTAGTTATGTAATTACTGATATCTCACCCACAAGCTTGATGTCTGAGCACAAAATAAGCCAGAGCGGTGGGACCCCGACAGACAGCTAAGAAAAAAATTGCAAAAACACTAGAGAGCGCTACTAAATCGGCTAAGAAATAGCTATCAAATAGAAAAGACAATAGAAAGCTTGTCTTTCTTTAGAAGCACTAAGAAATAAAAAGAAATAACAAACAGAAATAACACTATACGGTGCTATTAACAAAATATCGGCTAAGAAATAAAAACAAATACCACAAAACAGAAAAAATCAATCGATAGTTCTTATTAGGAAAGATCAGCGAAGAAATAAAGTGCTAATAAAGAATGAACAGCTCATAAGTAACATACTAACCGTCACATAACAAAAACACTAGATAGTGCTAATAAAGAAGGAATCGCTAGTAAAGAAAAAGAAATAACTATCAGATAACAAATGCCATAGATGTGCTAATAAAGATAACAAATAAAAAATAAGCATCAATAGCAAATATAGATAAACAACTAGATAACTAGAAACTAAAAGAAATTGTCAAAAAAAGAAATACAGTAACCAGCAAATAATAATTAATAAAAATACAAAATAACAAAAAGCGTAGCAAAGAACAAATGCAAAGAACAACTCAAAGTAAGCTAACCAACAAATGGCAAGTGTAGAAAACAATAGCTAATGTATACATGTCCCAAAAGTAAACCAATACATTTACAGAACAATAGCTAATACATAAATGTCACAAAAATAAACAAATCAATAACAAAGAATAGGAAATACATAGGTCAAGCTATTGACTAATAAATAACTTTCACAAGAGTGAATAAATAACAAAAACAATAGGCTTTCTTAATAAAGAATGACAATCTAATAAATAAATACAATTTTAAATACCTAATGGCAAAAATAGATAAGAATGCCAAGCAATAACTAACTAGAAATTAAAACAAAACCTAGAAAACACAAATAACTATTAACTATTAAATACATTTCACAGTAACAAATACAGGTCTGTCTCATCTTACGCTGGGGTTACATTCCGCGGTCAGCGCGTAAAGCGAAAACCGCGTATAGTCAAAATTACATTGAGTGGAATGGCGGGCGGAATCGCCCGCACTACAGAAACAGTATTTAAATTGTTATTTTTCTCTTTTTTTTTGTTTTTTTCTTGTTTTTGCCGACCGCGTAAAGCTGAAATCGCACATGTTAAATGCGCCTAAGATGCGACAGACCTGTAAATAACAAAAATAGATAGGACTAATAAAGAAAGACCAACTAATAAATAAACAACAAAAAATACCCATCAAAGAGCAATCATAGGTAAAAATTAAGTAATACATTACTAGAAAGAAAAAACTAATCAAAAATATATAAGTAGCAAACTTATAAATACCTAAGAAGTAAAAATAGACAAACTAATAAGTAACTATGTAGCTAATAAAAATAAATGTTTAGTTCTTATTTTGTAGATACAAGCCAAGTATTCATCAGTAGATCTCAAAGCACATTTTATTAAATAAAATAATATCTTTACATATAACAACTAAACAAATAAATTTGCACCAAACAAATAACTAGCAAATAAACATTAACAACTGAGACCTCAAGAGATGGCTTGATTGGAGGTGTATAAGTACAGGTCTGTCGCATCTTAGGCGCATTTAACATGTGCGATTTCAGCTTTACGCGGTCGGCAAAAACAAGAAAAAAAAACCCAAAAAAGAGAAAAATAACAATGTAAATACTGTTTCGTGTAATGACTCATCCACTCCCAGTCTTTATTCAAGCCTAATTTAGTGGTGTCCAGTTTGCAAATTAATTCCAGTTCTGCAGTTTCTCATTGGAGTCTGTTTTTGAAGTTTTTTTGTTTAATAATTGCGACTCTGAGGTCTGTAATTGAGTGTCCAGGGAGGTTGAAGTGTTCTCCGACTGGTTTTTGAATGTTGTAATTCTTGACGTCTGATTTGTGTCCATTTATTCTTTTGCATAGAGACTGTCCGGTTTGGCCAATGTACATGGCACAGGGGCATTGCTGGCACATGATGGCATATATCACATTATTTATTTGCTACAATTAACGTATTAGCTAGTTCATCTTCTTTATTACGAAGAGAAGGAAGAGACAATAGATCACACATGAATTGCAACAGAGAAATAGCAAAGAAACGAGATGTAGGGTAGGAAACCCATGAAAAATGAAAAACACTCATCGAGGAATTTTAAATTACGATTTCAGTAGAGTAGATATAGGTTTAAGATCTAATAATAAGTTATAAAAGAAGAAATAGTGCATGAAAGGAAAAACAAACAGACCACAAAGAGCAAGAGGCTATAATTTATCAAAAGCGTATCTATGTTTAAGTTATAACACTATATCAGGGGTTGGCAACCTTTCAGAAGTGGTGTGCCGAGTCTTCATTTATTCACTCTAATTTAAGGTTTCGCGTGCCGGTAATACATTTTAACATTTTTAGACGGTCTCTTTCTATAAGTCTATAATATATAACTAAACTATTGTTGTATGTCAAGTAAATAAGATTTTTAAAATATTTAAGAAGCTTCATTTAAAATTAAATTAAAATGCAGAGACCCCCGGATCAGTGGCCAGGACCCGGGCAGTGTGAGTGCCACTGAAAATCAGCTCGTGTGCCGCCTTCGGCACGCGTGCCATAGGTTGCCTACCCCTGCACTATATTATAACAAATAAATAAGAAATGCATGAAAAGAAAAACAAGATACATAAGTAACACGCGACAACGAACTGGAAATTATAGTTTATTATTAAAGTGTGTAAGCTATAATATTAAATTATAAACAAACAAGACCAAAACACAGAGCTAACCACCACAATGGACACAAGTAAACAAATAAGGATCAATACATATGCAAGAAAAGCAAACAGCGACACTACAAAGGGCTGTGTGTGTGTGTGTGTGTGTGTGTGAGTGAGTGATTGAGTGATTGAGAGAGAGAGAAAGAGTGTGTGTACCCATATCCCATTCCCTGATGTGTGTGTGTACCCATATCCCATTCCCTGATGTGTGTGNTCTCCACAGCGCCCCAACTGGCGAGAAAGGGGCAGGGCCCCGTTGCGATGAACACTAAGGTTGATGGATTCTGATGTTTCCCGTGCTTCTCCTGAGCCTTCGTCACCTGCCAGGAATCACCCAGCAGGCTGAGCTCTGGGCGGGTGAGCAGGGATCCTAGTTTTCCGTGATAAAAAAACCAAAATTCTCTGATAAAAGAACATAAAAATCCTCATTTTTCTGCAGTTAAAATGAAACACTGAACGTTAGTTTCCCTAGCCACAATACACTGAAGTATCAGTTGAACACAACGTTGTATTGATTATTTTTACAATTTTTAAGCTGACAGATGGAGCCCAGCCACTCGGGGCCAACAGACGGAGACCCGCCACCCAGGGCCGACAGCCAGAGCCAGGAGTGGCGGAAGCGCCCTAAAAGTGGTTGGGGGGCACAGGCACCCAACCCATGGCCCTGCCCCCGCATGCCACCCCCCGAGGCCTGCCCTCACACCTTCCCGCTGGCCCCCCCTTTTCCAGCACCTCTAGCCGGAGCCCTGCCCATTCTCCTGATGATCTGAATTTTTGGTGGCCTGATACAGCCCCAGTCCCAATTCAATCGGGTAATCAGGATTCCACTGATCACGTAAACACGAAAGATTCCCTGTAAAAACGCAAACTCCCCGCTTTTCCGTGGCCAACGGGTTTCTGGGATCCCGGCCGATGCTTCATGGAGGCCGCTGCTGGAGAGCTCACAGAGGTCCTGCAGCCCTCTAGGCAGGGCCGGCACAACCCATTATACGGCGCTAACATTTGGGGGACGCCGGCGCCCCGGTCGTCGTCGGTATTTCGGGGGCGGGACCTTCCGCCGCCTAGGGCGGCGAAAAAGCTGGCGGCGCTCCTGCCTCTAGGGCCTGGTTCCCGGTTCCAGATGCCTGGAGGGGTGGGAAATCCATCCCGCTGGCCTGTTGCAAGGCCCTGCCTGATTTCACCTCCGAAGCATCTCAGCCTTGCAACAGCTTCCTGCCAGGGGGCTGACTTGCCTGGCCTGCTCAGGGCACCGTCAGAGGGATAATTACAGGGAAGTTTAGTGTGCCCGGAAAACACTGCTGGGGGGCGCTGTAACCGGGGCAGACTGGCGCACGCCGGACCGCAAGCCGGGCGCGAGCTGAGGCACGAAGGGCGACGATGTTTGTACCATCGGACTCAGGGAGTTATGTAAAGAGGAGCATGTGCCTCGGCTGAATGTGGATGGGTTTAAAGCGGTGTGAGCAGCACTGCCCCCTGCTGGCCTTCAATAGAACCCAGGAGTCCTGGCTCCCAGCCCCCCCGCTCTAACCACCAGACCCCACTCCCCTCCCGGAGCTGGGGATAGAACCCAGGAGTCCTGGCTCCCAGCCCCCCCTGCTCTAACCACTCGACCCCACTCCCCTCCCAGAGCCAGGGAGAGAACCAAGGAGTCCTAGCTCCCAGCTCCCCCTGCTCTAACCACTAGCCCCCACTCCCCTCCCAGAGCCAGGGAGAGAACCCAGGAGTCCTGGCTCCCAGCTCCCCCTGCTCTAACCACTAGACCCCACTCCCCTCCCGGAGCTGGGAATAGAGCCCAGGAGTCCTGGCTCCCAGCTCTAACCACTGGCTACCGCAGCTTGACATCAGCCAGTCTATTTTCACCTTACTCCCATAGACTTGGTATTGGGGTCGGGGTAAGAGGTGATGTGTGTCAACCAGAAAGAAAAGCAGTAATCACTAATAACAACAAGGAAACATGAGGTGTATTAAAGTGGACAGCCCCATTTCTTCCCCGGTGACTCACCCCCTCCAAGCCATGCAGCCCTGGCTGACTCATCAAACAGAGCTTTTAAATTCCCGTGGGGATTAGTATGAGCGATCACACGTGCGTTCATTATAGGACTGCCTGGAGACCACTGCCATGGGCACCGCACAGACCTTCTGACTGACGGGGATGCTGAGGTGCCAGCTGCAGGGTGTGAAAGGGAGATGGGCCTATCCCCAGCTCTGGGAGGGGAGTGGGGTCTAGTGGTTAGAGCAGAGGGGGCTGGGAGCCAGGACTCCTGGGTTCTCTCCCCGGCTCTGGGAGGGGAGTGGGGGCTAGTGGGTTGGAGCAGGCAGGGCTGGGAGCCAGGACTCCTGGGTTCTCTCCCCAGCATTGGGAGGGGAGTGGGGTCTAGTGGTTAGAGCAGGGGGGGCTGGGAGCCAGGCCTTCTGGGTTCTATCCCCAGCCTTGGGAGGGGAGGGGGGGCTAGTGGGTTAGAGCAGGCAGGGCTGGGAGCCAGGACTCCTGGGTTCTATCCCCAGCATTGGGAGGGGAGTGGGGTCTAGTGGTTAGAGTGGGGGGGGGGGCTGGGAGCCAGGACTCCTGGGTTCTCTCCCTGGCTCTGGGAGGGGAGTGGGGGCTAGTGGGTTAGAGCAGGCAGGGCTGGGAGCCAGGACTCCTGGGTTCTCTTCCCAACTCTGTGAGGGGAGTGGGGGCTAGTAGTTAGAGCGGGGGGGGAACTGAGAGTCAGGACTCCTGGGTTCCATCCCCGGACAAGAAAGGGAGGGAGATCTGGTGGCTTAGCGGTCCGGTCCAGGGGCTGGGTACCAAGGTTTATTCTCTCCGTTCCCCAGTGCCGGAGCTATTCCAAACCATTGCAGTGCGGGTCCTGAGCCACAAGGGGGCAGCCAAGGCACAGCAATGGGAACAAGTGGCTACCGGTGGGACGGGCTCCCTCGAACTTCCCTGGCGCTGAGATGCAGCCGCCTCTGGGGAGGAGCAGCTGGGGAACAGCTGCACATAACACCGCATGGATAGGGCTCCCCTGGCGCTGAGATGCAGCTGCCTGCGCATTCCAATTTGAATTCCAGCTAGGACTCCTGGGTTCACACCCTGACCTTAAATGGCTTCTGTCCCACACAATTAGGGCTATCAAAATGCATTTACGGAGTTATACGTGTGTTTGTCTAAACCTGCGAGCCTGCCCGGGGCACAGCCATAAAAGCTCAGTAATAAAACAATCAGCAACAGAAAATAAGTGGAAGCATCGTGGAGACAAATTGTGTCTGTTTCTCTTTGTCTGAGGCGTTAATGATGCAAGCGGGCAGGGCGGGGGGAGCTGGAAGGCAGGACGCTTGGATTCTAGTCAGCTGCCACATTTCACCATTAAATCAGTAAAGTTTGCATTCTTGGCTCCCCCACTCTAACCACTAGACCCCACTCCCCTCCCAGAGCTGGGGAGAGAACCCAGGAGTCCTGGCTCCCAGCCCCCCTACACAAGCGTATTGTTTTAATCTCGCTCCCAGTCGCACAAACCTGAGAGCCTGCAAATCCCGCAAGAGGGGCAGAT
Source organism: Platysternon megacephalum (assembly GCA_003942145.1). Lineage (NCBI taxonomy): Eukaryota > Metazoa > Chordata > Testudines > Platysternidae > Platysternon > Platysternon megacephalum. The sequence goes on from QXTE01000453.1 coordinate 55,292, forward strand.
TCCCCCATGCTACCAACAAACAATGTCAGCTCATATTATAGATAAACAGAATTCAGCCACATTGTTTACCACTAAAAGAATAAAACGACTCTTGCTTAAACCATGTAAAAAAAAAAAAAATACTTACACTCCTGTTCTAAAAATAGACCAATCTCTTTCTGCCCCTCGCTTCCATTTAAGTATTAAAACTTTTATTTAAGAAAGGGAAATGGGCTTTTCCGGTGCTGAAATTCTGTTTGTGACAAACTGACGAGAGATTTCCCACCAATTCCCGCCGTCTGGGGGGTTTTTACCCACCCAATCCCGCCCGCAACAAAGTACATTTACCCAATCCCGCTATTACTGCAGCAGGAGCCATGGGATCCCAGTCCCACCACAGGGCTCGACTAGATCCCTCTCCCCTCCCAGAGCCAGGGCTTTCCCTGACTCCCAGGGTGTGAAATAGAACCCTGCCGGGACTGCCCGTGTGCTTTTCAATGCTACGCTCCGTCGAAATCATCATGAAACTAAAAGCCACGGAATCCAGTCGCTTCTCCGACAATTCCTAATACGGTTGGACCCAGCTGACCTGGAAGTGTGACATTTTTTGATTGAAGTGTGTCCCTAACCCCGGGAAGGTGTTGCAGAGATGGGCCCTCAGCCAGCCACAACCACACCCCAGGAGCGGAGGATGGGACAGATGGGTAAATGAAGGCACTGAGAGAAGGCTGCCTTGCCAGGGGCACGTGGTGAGTGAATGGTAGGGTGTGGATTGGAATGCAGGAGCCTAGTCTCCCAGACCCATTTGTATTAACTATACTTCTATCCCTGCCCTGGCTGGGAAAGAACCCAGGAGTCCTGGCTCCCAGCCCCACTGCTCTAGCCCACTAGACCTCCTCCCCTCACAGAGCCAGGGACAGAACCCAGGAGTCCTGGCTCCCAGCCCCCCCTGCTCTAACCACTAGACCCCACTCCCCTCCCAGAGCCGGGGATAGAACCCAGGAGTCCTGGCTCCCAGCACCCCCTGCTCTAACCACTAGATCCCACTCCCCTCACCGAACTGGGAATAAATCATTGTTCTTGGACTTCAGAAAAGCAGACTTTGACTCCCTCAGGGAACTGATGGGCAGGATCCCCTGGGAGAACAACATGAGGGGGAAAGGAGTCCAGGAGAGCTGGCTGTATTTTAAAGAATCCTTATTGAGGTTGCAGGAAAAAACCATCCCGATGTGTAGAAAGAATAGTAAATATGGCAGGCGACCAGCTTGGCTAAACAGTGAAATCCTTGCTGACCTTAAACGCAAAAAAGAAGCTTACAAGAAGTGGAAGATTGGACAAATGACCAGGGAGGTCATTTTGAATATTGCTCAGGCATGCAGGAGTGAAATCAGGAAGGCCAAATCACACTTGGAGTTGCAGCTAGCAAGAGATGTTAAGAGTAACAAGAAGGGTTTCTTCAGGTATGTTAGCAACAAGAAGAAAGTCAAGGAAAGTGTGGGCCCCTTACTGAATGAGGGAGGCAACCTAGTGACCGAGGATGTGGAAAAAGCTAATGTACTCAATGCTTTTTTTGCCTCTGTCTTCACGAACAAGGTCAGCTCCCAGACTGCTGCACTGGGCAGCACAGTATGGGGAGAAGGTGACCAGCCCTCTGTGGAGAAAGAAGTGGTTCGGGACTATTTAGAAAAACTGGACGAGCACAAGTCCATGGGGCCGGATGCGCTGCATCCGAGGGTGCTAAAGGAGTTGGCGGATGTGATTGCAGAGCCATTGGCCATTATCTTTGAAAACTCATGGCGATCGGGGGAGGTCCCGGATGACTGGAAAAAGGCTAATGTAGTGCCCATCTTTAAAAAAGGGAAGAAGGAGGATCCGGGGAACTACAGGCCAGTCAGCCTCACCTCAGTCCCTGGAAAAATCATGGAGCAGGTCCTCAAGGAATCAATTCTGAAGCACTTAGAGGAGAGGAAAGTGATCAGGAACAGTCAGCATGGATTCACCAAGGGCAAGTCATGCCTGACTAACCTAATTGCCTTCTATGAGGAGATAACTGGGTCTGTGGATGAGGGGAAAGCAGTGGATGTGTTATTCCTTGACTTTAGCAAAGCTTTTGATACGGTCTCCCACAGTATTCTTGCCGGCAAGTTAAAGAAGTATGGGCTGGATGAATGGACTATAAGGTGGATAGAAAGCTGGCTAGATCGTCGGGCTCAACGGGTAGTGATCAACGGCTCCATGTCTAGTTGGCAGCCGGTTTCAAG
>QXTE01000453.1:57702-74526 GCA_003942145.1 Platysternon megacephalum
AATGGTCTCAAGTTGCAGTGGGGGAGGTTTAGGTTGGATATTAGGAAAAACTTTTTCACTAGGAGGGTGGTGAAGCACTGGAATGGGTTCCCTAGGGAGGTGGTGGAATCTCCTTCCTTAGAGGTTTTTAAGGTCAGGCTTGACAAAGCCCTGTCTGGGATGATTTAGTTGGGGATTGGTCCTGCTTTGAGCAGGGGGTTGGACTAGATGACCTCCTGAGGTCCCTTCCAACCCTCATATTCTATGATTCTAGTCAGTGGATCTAAAGTCCAAATCAAGGCAATGACAATAATTATTTTTAAAAAGAGGCCCTAAATTAATAGAGCGGTGAGATTAATTTATGAGGTGCCCAGATGTTAGTATCAGAGATAACTAGGTTATTTTAGATTATTGAGTAACAGATTAAATTGGATTGGATTAGAACAGGAATATTTTTGATTAGAGGAGATAAGATTAAATTGGGGTCGTTTAGAATAGATAAAATTAAATCATGAGGGTAGAAATGGTAGAATGCAGATTAGATCGGGAAAGACAGAATCGAGTAGAGTTTAGTTTAAGAAAGAAGTAGCAAGTGGAAGATTATTTTAGTTAGAAATTAGATTAAACTCAATTGGAAGAGAAATAGCTGGACAGTTTGGATAGCAAATCTAACAGGACATGAGCTAGGTGAATGAAGCACTGTGATAGTTGGATAGATAGATATTAGATTAGTAAATAGTCAGATGAGTTCCGGCTTGGTTAGATTTGATTTTCAGAGGTTTACATTAGATGTTTTGAAACTCAGATTAGACTACATTAAGAAAGCATCATATTTTATTAGATTTTCAGAGTGTCAGATTAGATTAGATTGGATTGGATTAGATTAGACTAGGAGAGGCACAAATTAGAAGAGATTAGGTTATCATGAGGTCATATTGTATTAGATTGGGTTAGATTAGATTGGGTTAGATTAGGAGAGGCACAAATTAGAAGAGATAAGGTTATCAGGAGGTCATATTTTATTAGATTAGATTAGATTAGATTAGGAGAGGCTCAAATTAGTATAGATTAGGTATCCAGGGGGTATTATTAGATTAGATAAGATTAGATGAGATTAGCAGAGACGTTTTGGAGTAGAAAGTACATATTAGGAGGGACAAGATAAGGAAATATCAGGTTTAGGAGGGAAAGGTCAGGTTATCAGAGTGATGGGCACAAAGATTAGGGCAAACAGATTAAATCAGATTAGGTTAGGAGACTGGCAGGCAGATGGGACAAAACTCACCTGGGGAGGCTTGAGTTACCCTCCTCAGGCATCCAGGGCAACTCGGAGAAGCAGACACACAGACCAGCGTGGGCGGGAGGAGGAACTGGGCTAACTGCCAGGGTGGCATGCCTGGCATGGGTAGGAGTGTGGGTGGAGTAAACAACAAGAGCTGGGACCAGTCTCGGCACTGCCGGAGCGGTGGGAAAACTGAGCCGTGAAGATCGAATGGGACCGTACCATTTCCAATCCCAATCTCTGCTCTGCTCCCGTGGCAGCTGGAGATCTCCTGGGAAGAGCAAGAGAGGTTTCAGAATGAAAGGGTTTTGTCCAGGGCCTAGCCCCATGGGGTAGCAATCCATCTCCAGGCATTGGAGGTGATACCACAATACAGAGAGTAAGACAGGAAGGCCCGAGCGGCTGAAATTTAACTCAAAATGTGTTCCTCCCAAGTGCATTTTGGTCGTTTGAGTTAAATAACAGTAATCACCCTGATTATAGGTCAATACCAGCTCGTTAATAATACCAGAAACATCTCTAGCGTGGGTTATCTTCAGTGTTCTACAAACCAGGTCACAAGCAATGAACCAGAGATCTTAGCTTCAAAACCGCCAGGGAGAGAGTTACAGAATCTGGTGAAAAATAACATGCAGAGATTGGGGGTTTTTCCCCCCTTGGCTCAGACCCACAGACCCATCTAGCCCAGTCTCCTGGCAGCTTTAGGGGCAGGGGGCATGGTTGTTTAACCAAGAAAACCTTTTCACTGTCTGTCCCAGGGGGAGAAACACCAGCTGCTGGCTGATTCCATAGCCGCTGATTGCAAGGACTCTGGCCTGTGCTGGGAGCGACCTACTCAGGCCAAGGCCGTCAGGGCCGTATTCTGATCCCCGTGAGCCCAGTGTAAATCCGGAGCTACCACCACTGGCGCCAACGGAGTTAGGAATTGGGGGATAGTGGGGTTTCGTGGGAGCAATGATAGGTGGTGGATAGAAGACAGATGGCTGGTCAGCTGGCCCTGCCACCCAGACACCTATTACTATAGTAACCCTATTACTGTAATAAAATCCCAGCCTTGATCGTTCACGGGTGTCCATCAGGGGCCCCAGGCTTGGGCAGGGTCTGCGCGGTGCCCAGCACAATGGGAGGGGAGTGGGGGCTAGTGGGTTAGAGCAGGGTGGGGCTGGGAGCCAGGACTCCTGGGTTCTATCCCAGCTGTGGGAGGGAAGTGGGGGCTAGTGGATTAGAGCAGCGTGGGGGTGGTGCTAGGATCCAGGACTCCTGGGTTCTATCCCAGCTGTGGGAGGGGAGTGGGGGCTAGTGGGATAGAGCAGCGTGGGGGTGGTGCTAGGATCCAGGACTCCTGGGTTCTACCACACACAGGTTGGAGCAGAGCTTGGGCTCCTCACCTGGAACGAGTTGGGCCACTTTGTTCCCCGCCCTGCTCGTCTGGGTATATAGGAGCCCCGAGCCCCAGAGGGCACCTGGCAGCTGTTGGTTGGCTCCCTCGCAGGACAGGCTGTGCTTGTACCCTTCAGGAGTGGCATGAGGGAGAGGAGAGGAGCTGCCCAGAGGGGATGGGCGATGGGCTGGGGGAGGCTGCGGCTCCTCGTCCTGGCCGGGCTGACGGGGACGGCTGCCAGCATGTTGGATTTCTACGGGAAAGGCTGCCACGAGATGGACTCGCTCTCCAGAGGTGAGAGCCAGGACTTGGGGAGGGGAGGGGGTTCTAATGGCTCAGAGTGGGGGCTGGGAGCCAGGACTCCTGGGTTCTCACCCTGGCTCTGGCAGAGGAGTGGGGTTTAGTGGTCACAGCGGGGGGGCGGGGGGCTGGGAGCCAGGACTCCTGGGTTCTCGCTCTGGCAGAGGAGTGGGGTTTAGTGGTCACAGCGGGGGGGGCTGGGAGCCAGGACTCCTGGGTTCTCACCCGGGCTCGGGCAGAGGAGTGGGGTTTAGTGGTCGCAGCGGGGGGGCGGGGGGCTGGGAGCCAGGGCTCCTGGGTTCTCACCCTGGCTCTGGCAGAGGAGAGGGGTTTAGTGGTCACAGCGGGGGGCGGGGGGCTGGGAGCCAGGGCTCCTGGGTTCTCACCCTGGCTCTGGGAGAGGAGTGGGGTTTAGTGGTCACAGCAGGGGGGGGGGGGGGGGGGCCAGGACTCCGGGGTTCTCACCCTGGCTCTGGCAGAGGAGTGGGGTTTAGTGGTCACAGCAGGGGGGGGGGCTGGGAGCCAGGACTCCTGGGTTCTATCCCCAGCCCTGACAGTGACTCACCACCGTCTGCCCTCAGCGTGTGGGTGTATGCCCGTCGCCTCTGCTCCTCACGGCCTGGGCGTCAGCTCCACGCAGGGAGAAGGCGCTTGTGGGGCTGGGAAAGCCGAGGGGCCCCGAAGGGGGTCAGTCACGGAGTCCAGCCTGAACCCCCTCCCTGCCCCCTTGGCCTTACAATCTGCCTCCCCCCTCCTCCTCATTAGGGGCCTGAGGGCAGGGGAGTGGGTAGACGAGGCTGCAGCCAGTTGCAGCTGCCCCGAGGCCCCCGGCCTGCCGAATTCGCCCCTGTGGAAGTTCAGCCCACAGAGATGGGGGCCAGGAAACCTCCAGTTCAACTTAGATCCACGTTGGGCAATCCTGGACCTGTCCCCCTGGGAGGGTCTGTAGTAGATGAAACGAATGGCTCCATCTAGCTTTTAACCCTGCCACCCCCGGATCAGCCCCACGGGCCCTTCTAGTCCAGTATCCCGTCTGCAGCTCCTGTCACCCCTCCTGGAAAGTGCTACGGTCCCTGCAGGAGGCAGCCGTGGGTCACCCTGCCCCATGGGGGAGTTTTAGGGTGACCAGATGTCCCGATTTTATAGGGACAGTCCCGATTTTTGGGTCTTTTTCTTATATAGGCTCCTGTTACCCCCCCTCACCCCCTGTCCCGATTTTTCACATTTGCTGTCTGGTCACCCTAGGGAGTTTGCTTCACACCCACATTAGCCAGTGGGTGTGTCAAGCCCAGCCTTAAGAAGGCGGGTGTTCTTTCAGCACTCAGTGGCTTCTGATCAGAGAGCCAGTATGATTTAGGCCACTCCGTGCCTCAGTTTCCCCTCCTGCCCTTTTGTCTCTCTTCTTTATTCAGACCGGAAGGTCTTTGGGGCGGGGACTGTCTCTCTCTCTCTTTGGGGCGGGGACTGTCTCTTTCTGTGTGTCTGGGCAGTGTCTGGCACAAGGGGAGCCCTGATCTCGGTTCCGGGGTCTGTGCAGTGATCTCGGGGGTCTGTGAAGGCGCCCGGCACAATGCAGGCCCCGATCTCGGTCGGGGGGAGGGCTGTGTAGTGCCTGGCACGACGGGGCCCTGCTCTATCTGCTACCATGAAACTAATTTCACATGTGGCACCAGGTAGATTCTGGGTAGTGAAAAACAAAGGGCGAAACGAGGTGAATATGGCTGGGCCTGACCAATGGCGATAACGCTTAATGTAGAACTCAATTAACCTGCAGATCGCCCTGCTGCGGGACGCGACGGGGGTCACCCGTTTTCCCAGGATTCTAGCCAACGTGCGGAATATCTGGAGGAAGGACAGAAATTTCCTACAGACTTAGAGGGGCTAGGACAGTGTTTCTCAAACTGGGGGTCCTGACCCAAAAGGGGGTTGCAAGGCTATTGTAGCGGGGGGGTTGCAAGATCACAAAAATGTTATAGGGTTTCCATATGTCCAGATTTCCCCGGACATGACCTCCTTTTTTGGTCCTTGCTCATCCTTTTCCCTTGCCTTCAGAGCTGGGTGGCCGGAGAGCGGCGGCTGCTGGCCGGGAGCCCAGCTCTGAAGGCAGCGCTGCTGCCAGCAGCAGCGCAGAACTAAGGGTGGCCTGATATAGTTACTTAGCTCTGCAGGGATCTGCACTGATGCCGTGAAAACTATGTCCAGTACCAAGTGTGTGGCGGGGGGGGCGGGGGGGTCATCACAACCTGAAATATTTTCAAATGGGGGCCCAGGAAAAAAAGTTTGAGAACCCCTGACCTAGGACCCACATATCGATTGGGCTACAAACGTCATGCCTCAGAGGAGAAGCCTGTGTCAAACTCGGGAATGCTGGGGAGAAATTTTGCCCATGGTCTGATCTCAATTGGCAGGGAGGGGGCAGGATACTGGGCTAGATGGGCGCACAGGTCTGATCTCTCTTACCTTCTGATCTCTTTCAGTTCCCAGCACCCACATGACCCGGTCCAATAGAGGTGAGTTTCTGGTCCCTCCCTCCCCATTGGTAACTCACAGCTGGGGTTACCCAGGCAGCTGGCTCCCGGTGGCCAATTAGAGTGGGGCTCTGTCTGGTTCTATGGTGGGGGACAGATCCAGCCAGGGCCCAACATGTGGCTGGTTCGAGACCTGCCCGGGTTGGGGGGGATGAGCCCCAGATGTCCCCAGCTGTCTGAGCATTGGCAATCCCCCCAGGGTGTCTGAGCATCCCCCCCCTCCTTCTCCCCAGTATGTGGCCGCCCCAGAGCTCAGTACCGGAACGTGGGGGGTGAGGATTCGATGGAAGGTGAGTGGCCCTGGCAGGCAAGTCTGCTGTGGTACAACAAACACCTGTGCGGGGGATCCCTCATCTCCAACCAGTGGGTGGTGACGGCAGCTCATTGCTTCCAACGGTGAGTGTCAATGTCCCTTGATCCCAACCCGCAGCCCCCTGCTGTCCCAGTCCTGGGCTCCTCCCACCCCCAGTGCTGCCGGTGCCCCTCAATCCCAGCCCGCAGCCCCACACACACACACACACCCAACCCCCTTTTCTGACTCCTCTCTCTTCTCTCAGGAGTATGAACACCTCCAACTACATGGTGCTGCTGGGAGTCAACAAGTTGGCCAACAGTCAACCTCACAAGCTGTCCTTGGGCGTGAGACGCATCATCCGCCACCCGATATACTCCGGGGAATCCTCCAGCGGGGACATAGCCTTGGTGGAGCTGGAGAGGCCCATCCGATTCACCGATTATATCCTCCCCATCTGCCTCCCAACTGCCTCTGTCCAGTTCCCAGCAGGCATGAAATGCTGGGTGACGGGCTGGGGCAACATCCGGGAAGGTGGTAGGTGTCTTTGGAGCTGGGATCATGGCATTGGGGCAGAGAAACTAGGAAAACAGTGGGTTCGAGGGGCGGGTGGGAGTCAGCAGTTGGGTGATGGACGCAGAGGAAGGGGTGGTTATTTAGCGGGTTCGGGATTTCTTTTCCCAAGGTGATTCATGATGGGAAATGGTCTACGAAGAAGAACTTTGTGGGGGGATTCGAAAAGGGGGAAACCAGGGAACCGGTAAACAAAATTGGATCCCAAGAAACAAAACAGAAACCGATGAATGCAATTGATAAAGAAAACCCAACAACGAAACACAATAAATGAACAACTTAGAAACAAAATCCAACAAACAATAAAAGGGAGCACAATTGATAAACAAAACACAATAAACGATAAACAGAACATGATAAATGAAACTGATAAACAAACCTGGGAAATGATCAAAGGAATATACAACAAACAAAACCAATAAACAAAACCTGATCAGTGATAAAAGAAACATGACAAAGGAAACCCAATAAACAATACCCTGATCAGTAAAACACCATCGACAATAAATGAAACACAAGAAACAAAACATGATAAAAGTGGAAGGTGATGGAAGGAAACCCAATAAGCAAAACCCAATCAACGATAAGTGGCATGCGATAAATGAGAAAACAAACAATAATAAGTGAAATACAATAAATAATAAATGAAAGATAAACAAACCACAGTAAACTACAAATGTAACAAGATAAATGACAAATGAAACATGTTCAACAATAAGTGAAACATAATGAACGAAGAAATGAAAATGCAAGCCCAATAAATGAAACCTGATAAACAAAACACCAAACCCAATAAACAATGCCCAATAAGTGAAACATGAAACCTGATAATGGAAAAACAAAACCCGATAAAAAATATCTGATAACTAGCCTTGGTAGAATTTGATTTTTATTTTTTTATAATTTCAACAGATTTGTTTTTATGCATTTTTTCCTATTTTTACCAATGTAACTTGCACAAAATTATGAGTTTTAAGCATCTTTTTATTTTTATCAATTTAAATTTTAAATTGTGGGAAATTATGGGGAGCCATCAGACAACAGGGTGTGTCAGACAATAATTATTTAATGACTGTAGACATTGATTTCAAAAAGTGAAAGCTTTATAACCGCTAAACACAAAATTGTCAAAATCACATGTCAAAATATACAAAGTAAATATCCTTAAATCAAACTCTTATAAGTTCTCAAGCTGCATTTTTCTTACTTTGGCTATGTGTAAATTTCTGTTACGATCAATGGAAATATTTTTTCATCAGTTTGTGTGTGTATGTACGGTGAAACCTGATGTTTACCAACGTTTACTGATAAAAATCTAATCCTTCCAAGTCTACTGACAACAGAAACATGAAACCAGATAAACAAGATTCGATAATGGCAACGTGAAACCTGATGAATAATACCCGATAATAGAAACCGATAAACAATACCCAATAATGGAAATGCGAAACCCAATGAATAATACCTGATAAATGTAACATGAAACCCGATAACCGATACCAATCATGGAAACCAATAAACAATAACTGATAACAGAAATCCGAAACCTGACAAATAATACCCGATCATGGCAACATAAAACCCAATAAACAATACCCAATAAATAATACATGAAACAACCCAAACCTCGAGAAACAAAATCCCTTAAATGAAATGTCAGACATGAAACCCAAACCCCAGTAAAGCAAACTCGACAAGCAAAACACAAAAACAGATAAATGAAACCAGAAACCCAGCAAATGAAACCCACTACTTGAGAAAGGAAAACTGATAAGCCAAACTGAAAACCTAATCAATGAAACCCAACCAAAGAAACGATAGCCGATAAACAAAACCCAACAACCAATGAAAACCAAACCTCCCAAAACAGAGCCTGATCATTTGAAACCGACCGACCTCCCCACCAAAAAAAGGTTAAACAAATCTTGGGTGATGAAAACTTAAACCTGTTAAACAGCAATTCAAACGATGAATGTCCACCGTTGAGTTCAGAGAGATTCCCCTTGACTGAACAAGGCCCATCACAGGTACTCAGATGTTCCCATGGGGACTGTGTGATGGCACCCAACTTACTCTGGACGAGAGGGGAAATTCTCTGATCTTCCCCCATCCTCCACTCCCTTTGGAATCGATGGCTCTGCTTCAAAGCCATCTGGGCCCCTCACCGTTGTCTCTGGCTCTCCTTCCCAGAGGACCTGCCAGCTCCGCAGACCCTCCAGAAGCTTCAGGTGCCCATTATAGACCAGAAGACCTGCAGGGATCTCTACAACACGGCGCTGGGGGGGAAGTTCCCGCCCAAGGCCATCCAGAAAGACATGATGTGTGCCGGGTATGCTGAGGGCATGAAGGATACATGCAAGGTGAGCGCCCCTCGGCCAGGGAAGGCGGAGTCCTGACCCCCTCCCTGGGTCAGACCCATGGGCCCATCTAGCCTGGTATCCTGCCCCCTCCCTGCTGTCCCAGCTCAGATCCATGGGCCCATCTAGCCCGGTATCCCGCCCCTTCTCTGCTACCCTGGACCAGCCCATCTAGCTGGGTGTTCCATTTAGCCTGATTCCCTCCAGCATGAGGCAGTGCTGCTCCCACTCACACAAGGCCCCAATCCCCAGCGCCGCTCTCACACCCCTTCCGACACCCCTGTCTCTGCCTCCGCCCCACAGGGGGACTCCGGCGGCCCGCTGGTCTGCAAGGTGTCCAAGGAGTGGCTGCTAGCCGGGATCGTCAGCTGGGGCGAAGGCTGCGCCATCAAGAACCGCCCTGGAGTCTACATCCGCCTCACCTCCTATGAGGCCTGGATCCACGACCACATCCCCGACATCGAGTTTGTGCCAGATGAGAAGGGGAGGAACGTGTTCGGGAACGCCGGGGCTGGCTGGGCCGCGAGGACCAGCATGACCACCTGGCTGCTGCTGCTCATGGGGCTGCTCCTCATGGAGGTCTAGAAAGGGCTACCGGGTGGGAGGGGCGGCTGGGCCATCTCCCCTCCTGTCCCCAGGCTGGAAGGGGGGGGGTGGGATCTGTCGGTGCCACCTGCCCTGTTGGTACAGCCCCCCAGAGGGCACCACCCCCAAGCACAGACCTCCTGGGGAGGGTATGCACCCCCGTCTCGCTCGCTCACACCCATGGGGGGACGGGGCAGTGTGAGCAAACTCAGCATCTGCTGCAGCCATCCACAGCCCAACTTTCTCATCTGTCTGATCCAAGCCTTATTTGTTGATCTGTCTGTCTCCAGAGTCACTGACTTTCTGTCTGTTGGCCTCTCTACCCCCTGCTCTGTCTGTCTGCATATCCCCATACACACGCCTCTAGCCAGCCAGCCCTAATCTCCATATACCCCATCTAATCTAATCTAACCTATCCATCTATCTGTAACAGGGTTTGCAACCACCTCTCGCGAGCGCCCCCTCTGGTTGGGTGTGTCTGCCTTCTTTCAGTTCTGGAGACCCCCTTTGGTGGTTCTCAGGTGTTTTTTTCAACAACTCAGCCCTCCGACTGAGTCACACACACTGTCTGCATGTGAACCAGAACAGACCCCTTCCAGGGCATACAGTCCACCAGGGCCTATCTCAGTACTCCTCTGGTGCTGTCTCTCTAGCCCTCCCTGGGCTCAATCTTTAAGTAGCTCTGGCCCTGGTATGGGGCCATATCCTCCCTGGAGACACCATCTTCCTGTGGCCTCCAGCTGGGCTCAGTCCTTACTTAGTCCCAGCAGGCAGCCAGGAGCTCCTTCATTGCTCCCCTGGTCCCTGCTAGCAAACTGTCTTTGGCTCAGTCCCAGCAGCTAGCCAGGAGCTCCTTCATTGCTCCCAGCGCCGACTCCAGGGTTTTTGCCACCCCAGGCAGCCAAAAAAAAAGAAGCCGCAATCGCGATCTGCGGCGGCAATTCGGCGGGAGGTCCTTCGCTCCTAGCGGGAGTGAGGGACCCGCCGCCGAATTGCCGCCGAATACCTGGACGTGCCGCCCCTCTCCCGAGTGGCCGCCCCAAGCACCTGCTTGTTAAGCTGGTGCCTGGAGCCGGCCCTGATTGCTCCCCTGGTCCCTGCTAGCAAACTGTCGTTGGCTCAGTCCCAGCAGCCAGCCAGGAGCTCCTTCATTGCTCCCCTGGTCCCTGCTAGCAAACTGTTGTTGGCTCAGTCCTAGCAGCCAGCCAGGAGCCTCTCCCTCCCCTGGTCCTTGCCCCCACTTAGCTTTCTGTGGTACTGCTGCTCTTCCAGCCCGGCATGCCGTCCTTTCTTCTCCAGTTCCAAGCAGCAACTGACTGCTAGTGCTTCTCTATTCTACAGCTCCTTTTATATGGCCCCCCTGGTCCCTGATTAGCCATTCTAGCAGCCCCTCTGATTGGTTCCTTCCTCACAACCATTCTAGGCTGCTTGGAGGACCTCTCCACTGCTCCTTTCCTGGGATGGGTGTGGCAGGACCCTGAGGCCTCCAGCAGGGGCCTTTGGGACTAGTCCACCCCATCACACTATCTAATCTATCTATCTATCTCCATGCACCCACTCTAGCTATCAATCAATCAATCAATCAATCCCTATGCACCCCATGTATCTATCTATCCATCCATCCATCTCCATACACCCCCTCTATTGTCCCCATACACCTCTCCATCCATCCATTCATCCATTCCTATACATGCCCCTCTATCTGTCTATCTATCCATACACCCCCTTCTCTCTCTCTCTCTCTCTCTCTCTCTCTCTCTCTCCCCCCCTACCAAGACAGAGATCTGACAATATAAACCCAGTGTAGATGAGATTCCATATTTTTTATTTTTTGGAAGGGCTTGGTAGTTTTTTATTTCCCTCCCTCCCCCCTCCCCCCCGAATGTATCAATAGCGATCAATGAAAAAACCTGCCCTGGAGAATTTAAAATCAGTGGCTGAGTCACACGGCCGCCACTAGGCTAAGATAAAAACCAGTCAGCCTACTAAGACTTGGCCTGGGAAAGTAGAATTGGATACACTTGTCAATCCACAGGAGAGTTGTGTTGGGTGAGAAATGGGATCCGCTCCAATTAGATGGAAAAATTTCTGATGGAATATTTTTCGGTTGGGAAATGCCGATTCATTGACATCTAAATATTCCATGAGGACAGGTCAATTTCAAGGAAATTTCATTTCAGAATAAAAAGGCTAAGCATCTCAATTTTTCATTTCAAAATTGTATTTCACTTTGAAATGGATTTGATTTTCTATTCTGTTATAAATAATAAAGAATAGGCTAGAAAATAAAATTTAAAAATATAAAAGTGGAAATAATATACAGTAGAAGATCAAGTAGAAGTAAAATACAGTAGAAGATCAAGAGATGAAAAGACAAGAAAAGACAAAGAAATGTTCTGATTTTTCATTTTGAAAGGACTTTTTATTTTGAAATTGATTTGATCTTCTATTCTATTATAAATAATCATGGAATTGAATAGACTCTAACATAAAATAAAATACAAGATCAAGAAATGAAAAGTCAAACCCCATTTGAAACATTTCGATCACGTTAAAATATTCCAATTTTAATTTCAAAGTGATTTGAAATATATGAATATAGTCATCTATAAAATAAAATTCAAAATATAAAAATGAACTACAAAATAAAATGTAAGATCAAGAAAAGCAAAGTTGAAATTAAATATTGCAATTTTTCCTTTCAAAATGTATTTTATTTTATATTCTATTATAAATTGAGTAGACTAAAATAGAAACTAAATATATATATATATATACATATAAATTAAATAATACAAAATAAAATAAAGGATGAAGAAATGACAAGAAAAGTGAAGTTGAAATTGAAATGAAACTTTATGATACTTTCTTGATCTTGCATTTTATTTTAAAATAAAGAGATGAAAAGAAAAGTTGACATTAGAATGGAATATTTTGATCAGATTGAAAAGTTCTGACTTTTCATTTCAAAATGTATTTTAGCTTATAAATTATCAAATAAAAAGACCAATCACATACAAAAATGTGGAAATCAAAACGAAAATCTTTGGATCAGAACAATACATTCCATTTTTTTTTAATTTTGAAAAGACTTTTCAGTTTGAAATTTATTTTATATGATACATTATAGGAAAGAAAAACATAATATGAAAAGAGCAAGAACATAAACTGAAATTTAAAAAAAATCAAATTCAAAACTTGAATTTTTCAAAAATTTTGTTTTATGGAAACTTAAAATGTTGGGGGGATTCATTCTGAATTGGAAAGGATTTAGGATTAAGGATTTCCAGATCTGGAACAGCTTTAATTTGAAGGAACTTCCTTTACATCAAACTATTAAATTCCACCGGGGCAGATTTAAGGGGACTACTGAATTTTTGGATCTTTTCTCTAGTTAAAATAATCTCTGACTTTAACTTGCAATATAGTTTATGCTTTTGTTCTCATTTAACATTCACAGAAGTGGGTGGTAGGACCACAGTGTCTAGTGGTTACAGCACAGAGTCTGGAGTCAGGACGCCTGGGTTCATTTTCCAGCTCTGGAAAGGCAGTGGGATCCGGTACTTAGTGGAAGGCGGGCTGGGCGCCAGGACTCCTGGGTTCTATCCTAGCCCTGGGAGGGGAGGGCTGGGAACCAGGACTCCTATGTTCTGTTCCCAGCTTTGGGAGGGCAGTGGGGCCTAGTAGGTTAGAGCAGGGGGCCTGGGAGCCAGGACTCCTGGGTTCTATGTCTGCCTTTTAGAGGGGAGTAGTGGTTAGAAGTGGTAGGATTGGAGTCAGGACTCCTGGGTTCTATTCCCAGCTCAGCAAGGGGAGTGGGTCTAATGGTGAGGGGGGGGGTGCATTCTGCTCCCAGCTCTGCCACCAGTTTACAGTGGGACCTTGGGCCAGTCAATTGGCTTCCCTCAGTTCCCCCCACCCATCTGTCAAACGGAGCTTGTAAAACTTTCCTACCTCACAGGGGGATGCTGTGAGAAGTCACAAAGGGAGGGGTTGTGGTCAGTCTAGGGGTAAGGAATTACCCCCCTCCCCCATTTCAGACATACACACCGTTGTGTGTGTGTGTGTGGGGTCAATTCTGCTCTTGATGTGATGTAGCTTTCCGCATCTATTGTTAATAAAAAGCCTTTGATGCAAAAATGAATCGAAGCCGTGTCTATTCACAATCCAGGGGTGGGGGGAATAAGGGGTGTGGCTCACCTTAGCTCCTCCCACAACATCCGCTTGGGATTTCAAAGCAGCTAGGTCCCTATACAATACAATCCTACTTTTTTTGTTCCAATCAGCCATGAAATGGCACATCTAGCGGTGGTCAAATCATTGATTTTTTGAAAATCGGGGTGGAGGGGATGGGTTGAACTGAAAAATTAGGTTTTAGAAATTTTTAGTGACTCGAAAATGCAAAAAAATAATCCATTTTGGGTCAAATGAAATGTTTTGTTTAACATTTCAACTGTTTTTTAAACATTTTGGGGGTTTTTTTAAGTTAAATTACAAGGAAGCTTGAACAAAGAAGTCATTGCAAACTGAAAAAAATCAAAATGTTTCAACCACTTTGAAACATTTTTAATTTTTTTACATTTCAACTGAAGGAACTCTCGAAATGCCACGTTATTTTGAAGCAAAAAACCCAAATCTTGCAACCACTTTGAAACACTGCTGTTGTTTCTTTAAATTAAATTAAACAAACAGTCTTTTTGAACCAAAAG
This sequence comes from Platysternon megacephalum, assembly GCA_003942145.1. Classification (NCBI taxonomy): domain Eukaryota; kingdom Metazoa; phylum Chordata; order Testudines; family Platysternidae; genus Platysternon; species Platysternon megacephalum. The sequence goes on from QXTE01000453.1 coordinate 71,689, forward strand.
AAACGAAACCTTTTCAATGTTTTTCAACCTTTTTAATGGTTTTCCCAATAAAACAAAAGGAAATCTCAAAATGAAAAATAAAAACATTTTGTTAAGAAAATGTTGGATTTTTTTCTGACTTTGTTTTGATAAAAGAAATTTAGCAAAACCAACACAAATTCACAAAACATTTTGGGGGGTCACCAAACCTGCATTTTTTTTTCTGGCTTAACAATTTTGGTTGCAAAAATTCTCCTCAGTTCCAATTGTGTTTATCAGTAGACTTCAGAATTAACGAACAGTCACAATATAGGGTTAGCAGGACACATGCCTCTTGGGGCTATCATGCCAGGCTCTCTGCAGACTCAGGCAGATGCCCCCATGTCAGTTCAAACCCATGCCCAATTGTGACATTATTATCATTAGGTTTCAGAGTTAACACTCCATTGAGCCCATTACATTCCATCTGTCAGCCAACCATTGTTCAGGCTGCCTGCAGATTCAGACAGATGGCACTGCATTGGTTACACACAGTTCTATAATGATGATTACAGAAAAATTACAATCATTGGGTCTGAGGAGCCCTGATGGGGTGGGTCTGGACAGCACCAAACACAAACAGAAGAGCTGATGTTGGTCGGGGTCTGTGCAGCGCCTGACACGATTGGTGACTCTGGGGGCTACCATCCCACAGATAACACATCATGCAGTCCCTATTTTTTCAACCTCCTGCATTTGCAAAATCACTTGTTGCCCACACCCAGCTTTTGTTACGCAAAAGAACTTATATAAACCTCCAAAGCTCAGCAACAATTAGGTGACAGGGGAGGTGTTGTTGACAGTTGTGATAATGGGTGAGGCGTCGCCAAGATTCAGTTGCAACCTGTGCCGATCGCGATGGGAGATAACTTGGGATCTGGCCATACCGGTCGGATGAGAATCCCGGTTGCCAGCTTCTTGTTTTTCACGCTGCCCCCATCTTTGAGCTGGCCTTAAAATTGGAGCCAAAATTCCCATCCCCTTAAGAAGAATCCCGGGTGGAAAGATTTAAGAGGTCATGCTGGGCAAGGAACTCAATGTGAGCTCCCAGCGTGACGCTGTACCTCAAAAGGCTTACGTGGTGATTTTACCTCTGTACCGATGAGACCGATACTGGAACACTGCGTCCACTTCTGGCACGCGCATGTTAAAACGGACGTTAAAAGAATCAGAGAGGAGCCACAAAAACGATCAAAGGGCTGGAGAAAATAATGGGAAGCTTACAGAGCTCGGCCTGTTTAACTTGCTGGGGCGGTGCCTTGATTTGGGTGGAGCAGAGAAACACACACACATCTCAGCATCCATGCGGCGCGGTCGGCGCGTATAAATTCACCGCATTCTCCACCTTGCTTCTGGCGCTTCCGGGCCGCGGAGCTTGGGCAAACGTGGTGGTGGCCACTGCTGAGTTTGCTAGCCGGCTGGCTTTTATGGCAGCCAAGGGACGAGAAAACAGGGTGACACGTTTGGGGTACATTTGTACCCCGACACACACACTTCCCGGGGGTACCCAGGGCTACCCTCTTCACCACCTGCCCACTGGGGTTCAGCCCAGGAGTGCCGGAAGCTACCTAGAAGTGAGGGGCCACCAGAGCCCAAGCCATGGCCCCGCTGCCCGGTCCACCCCTCACCCTGAGGCCCTACCCTCACTTCGTCTCTCCCCCTGAGACCCTGCCCCTGCTCTGCCTCTCCCTGGATGCCCTGCCCCTGCTCCGCCTCTTCCCCCGAGGCCCCGCCCACACTCGCTCCTCTCCGCCCCCTCCTCCCATCACTCGCCCTTAAGGCAGATCAAAAGTGATGGGGCCATGCCCCGCCCCCGTTCTGGCACCCCTGGTTCAGGCCCCTGAGTCCATCAGCCGCAGGCAATACAAGCCCCACCCTCTAGGCCTCCGCTCTATGGATTAGCAGCAGGCACGCTCCCGGCCTTGAACGTCTCCCTGGTCCGCTGGAGGCACGTAGCATTTCCAGATATCTGCTTCCGAGGAAGGAGGGCACCCCTGCTCACCAGTTCCAGCTTAGCACGCAGCCCTTAGAGAGGCTGCTAGCGACAGCCGGTCGGTGGGCATGCCACACGGCAGAGAGGGCCGCGGGACAGCCAGGAGAAACATTGGAAACCAATGGCTCCCTGCGTGGAAAATGAAGCCCGGACCCGCAGCGCAGAGCCGGCAAGATACTCTCCTGGCTAGCTAAATATTGCTCAGCGATTGCCCTTACGGCGATTTCCAGCCAGGTTTCGCTGTGATCCTCCGGCCACCAGGCAAACGCACGGTCAACTTGCTTCCTAGGCGACGGATCCCGCCGGTCCCTTTGCCCCAGAACAACCCGTTGTCCTTATTCCAAAACCCGGCACCCAGTGCTTAATTTGTGCCAGGGCTAAGCCCTGGCACCTCCGGGCCTGGCAGTTCAGAGCCCCAGCACCTCCGGGCCTGGCAGTTGAGAGCCCCGGCACCTCTGGGCCTGGCAGTCCAGAGCCCGGCACCTCTGGGCCCGGCAGTTCTGAGCCCGGCACCTCCGGGCCTGGCAGGTCAGAGCCCGGCATCGCCGGGCCTGGCAGTTCAGAGCCCGGCACCGCTGGGCCCGGCAGTTCAGAGCCCGGCCCCTCCGGGCCTGGCAGCTCAGACCCCGTCACCTCGGGGCCTGGCAGTTCAGAGCCCGGCATGTCCGGGCCTGGCAGTTCAGAGCCCGGCACCTCTGGGCCTGGCAGTTCTGAGCCCGGCACCTCTGGGCCTGGCAGTTCTGAGCCCGGCACCTCCGGGCCTGGCAGTTCAGAGCCCGGCATCTCCGGGCCTGGCAGTTCAGAGCCCCGGCACCTCCGGGCCCGGC